>VDFB02067862.1:0-18343 GCA_007258455.2 Sequoia sempervirens | reverse complement strand
CTTTCTAATTAATTTATATTTAACACACAAATTGCAAATCTCAAATATTGTTTTTTCTTTCTAACTAATTAGCAACAAATCCTTATTCTTATGCATGAAATTGATGATTGTGGGGAATTTCCATCTAATTCTACAATAACAAGCATAATTTTTTTTACAATTGAAGTCGATATAATTCACTCTACTACTTAAAAATTTACCAAAAACTATGAAGTATATACATAAAAACATCAATTTTCCGTAGTCCATAAGATTCAAATGAAGAGCTTCCAAGAAACCGTGTTCAATTCTTGCACCTTGAATCATAAGATATTGCTAGATTAGTTCAATAAACTAGTCAACAAACTCTCCTCACACTTTGACATTAACATATTTATTAAGCTAATCTAGAAATTCATAGTATCCTTTGTCATTTTTTTCATCTATTATCTCATTTTTTTCTCATTCAATTAATAGATTATGGAGTGTGATTAAATATTGAAAATATATTCAGCTAAATGCATGAAGTTATAGGGTGTGTACAAGAAGTTGAGTCCACCTTTTGGTCAAAAGGTAGAAGTGTCTTCTCTAATTTTCAGAATTTGTCACATTTGACCTTAAAATTTGAAGCACTTAAAGATTGAATCTTAAAAAATTCACTAAATATAAAATGTAGAAGTCGGAATCTAGTTTCAAAATATGTAATTTAGTTTAATACCTAGATGATACAAATTAATTTTTAATAGGCATGTCTAAAAACCACTATTTAAAAGTCATTTTTCTTACCATACCATGTACATGTATGTCATCCATATTTTGACCTAAATAATTAAATTTTTTTGAATCCTTTTGGAAAAATATTTGTAACATACTGAAGAATGTGGACGATATTTTTTGTAATTTTTTTTAATTTTTTTTGTTAATTTATTATTGACCATATTTGTTGTTTTGAAAAATCTTTGTGTATTTCATGCATATGATGACCTAAACTCATCAATTTTTTATTTTTTCAAATTGAAAAAAATTGTCTAAAGAATGTGGATGTATAATTTGTTTTCCAAAAAAATATTTTAATAAAAAGTTATTAAAATGTTAAAAACCTTGATATTTCAAGCTTATGGACCAGTTACATAAAAAAATTTTGAAAAATAGAAAAAATAATCCAATTGTAAAAAAAATACATATTTGGAATCTACACAATCTCATCTATAATGGGTTTTATTTTTGTTAAATTTTTTTGTAAAAAACATTTTTAGACATATATCCAAAGATGTTTTTTTCTTGTGACACTAACACGACCTTCAATTTATAAGTCAAAGCAAGTCCAAAGTTTAGGTTCAAGTCCCCAGGCCTTTTTTTCTAACCCAAAATCCATAACAAAAACTAGGTCAAAAATTTAAATTTTTAGAAGCGAGATCCAAGTTGTTTTTTTTTTTTTTTTTAATTTTAAGCTTTTATGAAATAGGATCCCATTTTAGAACATGATCTCGTTTCTAAAAAATGGTATCCCATTTATGGCTCGGGGTCCCAAAGCGAAATGGGATCCCGTTCTCTTTTGCCTAATTTTGAGTTTTTTTCCAAGTTTAAAACTTCCACTAGAAATGGACTCATCTTCTTGAATTTACCCTATAAGAGAAAAAAATATATAAATATCAAAGCTAAATTGCACTAAATGAGCCCAAAATGAATTGGGATTCACACTTGTATGCATGGAACTTCATGTTAGATGAGATTTATAGGTTTAGATGAAATTTAGACATGAAATATGTATAATTTTGGTTGCAATATATCAAAATTCATACAAAACATGAGTTGGATATGGCTAGATTCACATGTCTATATAAATATAAAATGGGTGTAACTAGAACTATATATGGCTAGAAACAAAGTGATAAATCCTACATTTGGTTAAATAAAAATTAGGCATGGAGAGGTTTGCATAGAGCACGTCACTTATCAGATTCAAATATAGCATATCATAATACTTTGGAACAATCAAAGTATACATTTATTCCCTACATAATTATTATTTACAAGTCACTCTCCCCATCATTGAATAAAATTATTTTGTCCCATTTTAGCTCTAGCAATTTAGCGCTCTCCTAAGGACCTCCTTGAACAACTCTAATCATATTTTTATCCAAGTATTTAAGAATAAAATATGCAAGGATATTTGACGTAGCAACAACCATTTTCAGGGCCTTGAAACCATATCATTCCTAGCTATAATATCCCATATTATAAGTTCTAAAGCCAAATCTATATCACAAAAAAGATAGACATAAGCACATATCCACTACTGATTCTACATTAATAATGGTTGAACTAGAACAACACTTACTAAAAGAAAAATTTCATGCAGATAATATTATAAGTATACCAAGAGACTTTGTGATCACTAAGGCTAAACCATGATATGCTATAAATGACAACCATGATATGCTATAAATGGCAGAGAAACCTACCTCATAAAATTAACCAAAACTAATGACAAACATCCTAAAAAATGAATTATATACATAGAAAAGTTCAAAATCCTATCACAAGATTATATCCATATAGGTTCCATCCACTTATCTTAGTATTTAACAGAAAATATCATATTTTTTCTACAAGAGAAAGGCACAACAAAAAAAACTATGAAATTAAAAACTTCAAGTATCTTGTTAAAAGTAATAAAGTCCATCTTTGGGAATACAAAAAATCTAAAACTAGAATATAACCTCATCTTTATATGCTTCAACTTGATTCTTGATAATAGTTTGAAGATGGTTTTTCCTCCAATTTATGGACTAAGTCTTTGAACCATTGAAACTATATTTTATTTATGTTGAATTATTTTACAAATCCATGAGTGATAGGAAAGGACAACTAACTCTACACCATACTGAATTGAATTGAGGATTTGAAAAGTATCTCTATTTTTTTAGAATGAAAAAGTAAATACTTAATATGTTTAGTGAAACATGTTTCACTTTTTTAAATTGGTATTTGGTTTGGAATGTTAATTAATTAATATTATAATGAAAAAATATAATTCACTAGATAGACTTGATACATAAAGTAGGTAGGTATCTTCTTTAATTATACAATGCTTATAATATATTTTTAAAAGATTGTATATTTAAATGTATAGATTTGAGTGACATGGGAAATCTCAATTAAGAAAACAACATAATTTTAAAGTCAACGATACAATTTTATTATTATGTATACAATAGTGGACATTTCATTCAAGTCACTAATAGTAAAGAAATTCAATCCAAAAAATTAAATGCATTCGATATAATTTATAAATAATATTAATAATTCGATTTTTGCACTAACTATTCCCAACGTGAACCACTAAAAAGATAACTGTTTTTGAAATTATTAAATAAAAAAAGTAATTATATACTAAAGAATTGTTGCTCCAAATTTTTAAATAATTTATTTAACTAATAATTGAATGCAGAGTTGGCTGGGGCTTGGAGTTTGCATTCCTCGCAGTTGACCGGTGGGCCTGTATGCCTAGGTACCCAAGGTATGAACTGTTAGACCGCTGGGCTGAGTCACAAGGACACCCCTACCCCATAAAAAAACAAAAAAACCAATACTAATAACAACTTTTTTAAAAAAAAACAAAAAACAACGAATTAAATCTTGTAAAGATTACCTGTTATTGTCAGAAACGTGTGGCATGTCCTGGACCGTATTTTCAGGAAGGGACCACCACTAATTCTTATGACAGCTTGCATGCTGGGTTTGTCGGCTTTGAATTTAATTTTTTTCTTGTATATGACATTATCAGCAATCCCAATCCACCTTCCACATGTATTGTGGTCACGTTGTGGTATTGTGGTCAACATAGACCACAACCTGTTGGCGGCGCAAGTTCTTCCATGCAATTGCGCGAGTAGTCCGGCATAACTTTTCTTGAAGATTAAGAAGAAGAAAGAGTTGTGAGATGGGTACCAGGCGCTGAATTTCAGAAGAAAGAGCAGAGGCTTATATCGCCATTCATTGCTTATGAATTGCGAAGGCAAAATAGATATTTGTGATGACTGGGTAATCGAGGATATGGGGATTTTCAATCAGAGATGAGTTTTCAGGCTTCTACAAGTCCAGAGGTTAGCAATTAGTTACATGATCATGTACTACTTTTGAATTTTTCTTGAGAGGTAACCATGTTGGGTTTTCTGGAATTATTATGATGTTAAATTGTTTGATATGAGGCGCGGTCAATAACATGAATTATTCCATAACTTCACAGCTTGACGGAAAGGGGAAGTGTACGCAAGCATGACAACGCCATTCTATCTTTTGTTAGTTGTACTTCTTTGTCTGCCACAAGACCATTTCAAAATTTGGTAGTTCCAAAACTTCGTCAGCCACAAGATCATTTCAAATAGTGCTGGTTGTAGATCTTCGTCTATCATGAGCATTTCAAGGCATCATGAACAGCATAACAGGTTGAGGCATCAAACTCAATATGATACAGGTTTGAGTGTTCATGGCAATTTCATACAGTTATAATTATTACAATCTTGATAACCCATAATTCTAAGCTGTTGATTTGGATTATCAGGTGAAACAGGGCAGATCTGTAAAACAGAGCGCAATGGATTCAAGACAGACAATGGCTGCTCTAAGCGACAAGATAAGTCTAAGAAGTTAAATAGGTACCAACAACCAGAAACGCCACTACCCACCTATCTCAGGGTTGGTAAATTTCTAAAAGAAACTGGCACTCAAATCTTTAAAGGATGGGCAAAGGCTTCGCCTTACAGAGAACTGAAACAGTTGGTGAAGAAGATCAGACCATCTGGGCATGAGTTCACACTAAAGGAATTACAGCGCGCAACAAATGGGTTTGGAGAAGAAATTGGCAAAGGGGGTTTTGGCACAGTTTATTTGGTGAGTTCCTTTCCAAATCAAATAAACGGATTGAATATTGTAGTGTTTCAAAGATTGAAAATAAATGTTAGTTGATATCCTGTAAAGATGTTCCGCTTCTGTTTTTTCAAGGGAACTTTCTCTGCTGGAAGAAAAGTTGCAGTAAAGGTCTTCAACGAAGATGAAATTAAACGCCAGCAATATTGGATGAACGAGTTGGTAGTTGTAACAAAGCTACACCATCCAAGCATCTTGACGTTTTTGGGATATTGCTTTGAAGACAATTTAATGTTAGTCTATGAATATATGGAGGGAGGAAATCTATCAGATTTACTTTTTGGTAATCATATATCCCCTGTTTGATGTCTATTTCTTCTGCTAAGGGAGAAATTATATCTTATCTCCAAAAATATAGAGATCTAAATAGTTCGATTCAACAGGCCCAGAAATTAACCAGATTATTGACTGGCGAACAAGGCTGAAGATTATATTAGACATACTAAGAGGAATCCGGTATCTTCACGAGGGCACCAACGAGTGTATGGTGCACAGAGATATTAAACCATCAAACATTCTTCTGGACAAGAATTTTAATTCCAAGATTTCAGATTTTGGCATTTCTAGAATACTTCCAGATGACACCCAATACGCCCTTCTGGAGACTTCTACAGACGGTGGAGTATCTCCTACCCACTTAACCAATTTATCTACCCATGTAACAACGAATACTTCTGGAACAATGTATGGTTAGCTTGTCCCACCACTACTAAATAAGAATTGTAGATAGTCTATCAATATAGATTCATTTTCTCTGAGAGCAATTTTTTCTTGTTGCCTACTTCATTAATGTACTTTTCCTTCTGTGTTTTGACTCTGCAGGGGTTATATAGATCCCGAGTGTTTTGAAACTTGTCGTGTGACAATTAAATCAGACATTTACAGCTTTGGCATGCTGATGTTAAATATAGTATCTGGGAAAAAGTTAATACAACAGAAAGATGAGGGCATGCACATTCTATCTGACCATGTAAGTACTTTACTGGTATAAAACCGTCTCTACTACCGATTTCTGGGGGCTCTGGCAACCCAACTAACCATTAAACTTATGGCTTCATATGTTGATGCAGGCATGGAAGTTACATAAAGAAGGGCGCCTTATTGAGTTAATAGACCCTCAGTTACTCAACACTGAAGGTTTTAATCCAACCAGCATATTAAGAACAACCACAGTAGCCCTTTGGTGCATTCAAAGAGAATCCAAAATACGCCCATCAACATCACAAGTGTTTGATATGCTTTCAACGGAGGAGGAGATTCCTACCCCTCCACTTCCATAGCATTTTTATTGTTTCAGAGAGGGAGGACAGCAACAGGATTACATGTATTCACATTATTAATCTTGAATTATATTTAATTCAATGATTAAAGAAAAATTTTGATCAATAAAATATGATAATTATTTATCACGTTTGATAAAAATGATTATCATGTTTTGTACACTTACTACACTGATGTAATATTTAAATAAAATAATCTAAAGAATCTATCCCTACTTAATAATATTAAAACTAAAATCATAGACTCCATTTACCATTACAATATGATAAGTCTTGTAAGCCACTGAAGCAATTTGCAATCTTATAAGTTATATAAAGTTTTCTTAGTCCAAATGATAAAGGAGAACTTCCGGAAGAATTGTGGGAGGACTATATTTAAGTCAATGCTTGGGAAGCCAAATTTACAATGCCCACTAGATCTTGGTTTGAAGAATAATGAGTTTCAAATGATCTACTGGTAATAATGCATATAAAACATAAAAATATGCAATCTCTATTAGATCTTATTTTGAAGGATGAATGTGATGAAATAGAAAGATGTCAATATTAGAAATAATAATAATGAATAAATTGTTGGTTAGTTTATAAATATTGATAAGTATGAGTTTCAAATAATCTATTAGCGATAAAGTATTTATTGTTAAGAGTTTATTTTAATATTAAGTTAATATATTTACTTAAAATGTTATTATGTATGTATATTTTCATGCTATCACTTAAGAATTATATCAAATAATGATTTATAATAGGATAAAAATTGTGTTATTCTCAAACATAAATTTGTTGTCATGTTTGAAAGATTATTTTTTCGATATTGATTTAATTATATATTCCCTTTTTAGATAGTTATTAGTTCTTGTGTGTGGTATGTATGCTGCAATATATTCATTTTTGTTGAAAATTGTGTAAAGGCAAAAAAATTAATGTTTGCATGTTATTTTGGCTTTTCTTCCTAAAAAATAGTTGCAATTCAATTTCTATTTTTGTGTTGGATTTTTTGAATGAATAAATTCCTATATACCTTTATATTAAAATAAATAGACAATAGTATAGGGTAGTAAAAAGGCACACCTTCAAAGTTTCAATGAGATAGAGTCTAAAACAAAAATGACAAACATAAAAACAAGGTCCAAGCCCACACAAATCTATGCAACTAAAGTATTCCAAGTAGAAGAGGGGTCCTAATCATCAATATTTTCCTAGGCAACTCTAGGGACCACATCATCAATAGTATCCTAAGCAATGAGAGCACCCTCCTCTTTAGGAGTATCTTCCAACTAAGTAGAAAGTAAGGAGATGGCTAGAGCCAAGTGAGAAACCTTGTCAAAGCTAGACCACCCAATATCCTACCCATGAGAGGAGGAAAACAATTGTTGAGAAGATTGGCTATTCTCCATGGGCCACATTATCTCTAGAACCTAGAAGTTGAGAGCCATGGGACTAGGATTGTTTGTCATATTTGGAGGACTATGTAAGACCATGAATATGCCCTTGAGGAGGAGAAGGGTCAAGGTAACTCTATCAATAGTGTAGGAAGCATTCCTATGATCTAGAAACTCTTGAAGATGAGAAAATTAAAGTGAAAATTTTTGAGCTTTCACGTAAATCTACCTAAGAATATTAGAATATATCATATCCTTAATGTATATAGAAAAATGCTAGTCTATAGAAAAACTTATAAAAATAGTTTAATTTTTTATTTTATTTTAAATTGAAGAGAATTTTGACCCTAAAATCATTCCAAATTTGGGTATGCTTGAATGGGAGACAAGGTCAATCTCTTGATGAAACCATATGCCAAGAAAATGTAGGCTTAAAAAGGCCTAAAAAATCATGTATCCAAAACAAAGCTTCTTGATCTCTAGAGCAAAGCTAGAAAGGTGCTTGAGATTCTTGAAATGCTAATAAATTAGAAAATGAGGATTGAGAACCCCAAATGGATCCAAATGAGCATGAATAGGGAGACCTTGATAGGGAATACACTAGGGAAAACAATATAATTTAGTTTCAAGAATAGTCAACTAGACACACTAGAAGTGGTGCTACCATGAAGCAATAAAGGACTGAAGTTGTCAACAATGGTGAAACTAATTAACTATAGGTAGAAGAGGTGAAAGAAACATATAATTTGAATAATGGTGAACCAATATGTACAATAATCTATTAGGAACATCCAAAAGACTTACAAAAATGAGATTTTTAATGTAAATTGTTATATTGTCTTAAAAAATGTATATTATAGGAAATATAATAAAAAGAATCAACCATGTTATGCAACCAAGGATAAAATCCCTAAGTCAAATAAGATTATGCCATGTTTCCAAATCCTATGACAGAAGAAAAAATAAAAAATAACCTAAGTAATATAAAGACTAAAGCATGAATAGTTCCTAATGTATAACTAGTTAGATAAAGTATCAAATTCACACCAACAACCCCCCTTAAGTGCAACTTAGGGAGGCTAAAAATAATGCATGAAAAATAAATATGGGTCCCAAAACTAGGCTTGATGAGGTACTCATGTACATAAATTATCTCTCATAAAGGAGAAAAGGAGAAAACCTCATAGGAAAAAATCCTCTGCAAGAGAGAATTTTTTTCAAAAAAAGGTGAAGACTCATAAGAATAACTTCCTTCATGACCCTAAGCATCAATCACAATAAAATATAATGAGGTGACATTAGAGGCTCAGTGAAAATTTTTGCAACCTATTGGACTCTATAAATAGATACTCTAAGCTCAAAAAGGAACCCTATATGAGATTTTTGATGAAGTGCATATGGTTCTCAGTATGCTTAGTCCATTGATGCTTCACTTGGTTGCATGAAATGTGAATGGCTCTTTGATTGTCACACCAAAGAATAGTGGGACCATCATAAGGAAATCCAAAATCTATCAACAACTATCAAAGCTAAGAACCTCCTAGCTAGTTTTAAATACTGCTCAATACTCAGCCTTTGTAGATAATACTACATTAGAATATTGCTTATTACAAGACCATACGATGTGACCAAAACTAGGGAAAAAGAAAAAAGAAAAATTATACTTCCTATCATCAATGTCATCAACTCAATTTAAGCTAATGAAGTTGTCAATCTAAGAGTCAATTGATGTATAGTGAGTGCCAAAATATGTGGTACCATATAAAATATTTCCTAAAATTACATTTGGTATTTTTTCAATGAATCTTCATGTGGATTGTGAGAGAAATAGGAGACAATGCCAACCACAAAATAAAATATCATGATGAGAATGTTTTAGGTACAAAAGACTTCTAGAACCATCTATGTATATTATTTAGCATTGATTAAAAGAATATAACAATTGAAAGACACTTAAAAACCTTACTATAATAGTGTGGAGGTAAGCTTACAATCAAACATGCCAAATTTTTGAAGCAAATAAAGAGCATAATTTTACTAAGAAATGGAAATCCCACCTAAAGATTGAATCACTTGTAAGCCAAGAAAGTAGTGTATAAGTTCAAGATATGTCATAAAAAACTACTCCATCAATGTTCACTGAACAAGTTTCAGATCATGGAAGATGAAATACCTATAAGAATCAAGTCTTCCACATACAATAAAAGAATTAAAATATCATCCTAATGTCTTTGGGTATAAATTATGGGATTAAAATTACTATGTATGAATGTAGAGTAAAGTAAGAAATTATCTATTTCTCATACTAATCTTGAGGTTTCTCTTTATACCATACAATGAATAGTGAAGACTAAAAAGTAATAGACAATCTTATAAAAACTAAGAGGTTATTCCATAGAAATATCCTCATGAATATCACCATGCAAGAAGGAAATTTTCATATCCATACGATGCACTGACTATCCTTGTGCAGCTACAAGTCAAAGTATACAAAAAATGGAATCTCTATTTGCAACAAGAGAAGAATCATAAAATAGTAAATTTCTTCAACTTGTGAAACCCTGTTTACAACAAGACATGTCTCATACTTATCAATGGAACCATATGTGACATATTTGATGCACAATCCACTTTCACTAAACCAACTTTCTTTCCTTAGGAACTTGTACATTATCCTAAGCATGGCCATTATCCAAAATGGTATGATTCAAAATACTAACACTTGATTTCTATGAGTGTGTAGGATAGGAATCTAAAGGATCACCAACCAAAAGTATAGCTACATCAAGATTCTCATAGGACCACCTAGGTAAAGCCCATGTAATTGTTGGTGGTGGTGGAATTCGTGTTGGTGTGAATAAAAGTTGTGTACCTAGTTAAGTCCTTACTAGGAGACTCAAGGGACAAAACCACACATTAAGTTTACTTAGGATTATAAGATTCCCTTCAAGAAGTCTTAGTTGTCATTTCTAGATCTTATCTTATCCTAGGTTGTTATGAGTTAGTTGTCTCATGTGATAGGATTAAGACACTTTTCATGATCTTATCTAATCCTTTATCCAAACTTTCTTATATAATGCCTCTTATGTACATTTGCATATTGAATCTTGTAGCATTTGCATATCTAATCTTATAACATTTGCAAATTCAATCTTGTAATATTGTATTTAGAATATAGCAATCTATTTTTGCCAGTTTCTCTCTTGTGGAAGTTATTTTGGTCTAGCAACTATTCCTAGGGGTGTTGAGGAGTCACCATTAACTCCTACATGGTATCACAACTCTAGTGCTTCAGATTCCTTCCCAAATATGAGGGTTTTGTGTTGGCTTGAATGTTTTGTTGGGTGGATATTGGGGTTTCAAGGACCTCATGGTTGAATCTACAATGTCAAAGAAAGTTAGGTTTTCCTTTTATTTTATCAATTTTTTTATGTTTTCATTGATCTATATAGGAGCGAATTTTCACCCCTTAGGAAAATTCGCCTTTTACACTTCCTCACCTTAGAAAACCAAATCCAAAGGGGAAATTCCACATCAGCTCGTTGCCTTCATTCCACTTGGCATCTATTTTTTGCATCGGGTATGTGCAAGATCATGGTGGCCAAAAAGTGGCAATGAGGAAAAAAACACGTCTTTCATTGACTGAAAAATGCGAAAAGAACGTGTTGACTTTTTTTAGGCTCGACTATCACCATACCAAACACCAAACCTAGTTTTACAAATTGGATATCTGATTTTCAAAAAGCATATATAAAAAAATTCAATCGTTGTTTTGAAGTTATTTGATAGTGAAGAACCCACAGGCGCACAGTGCATTGCTTCTTCACGTAACGGATATCTGATTTGGGCAAAATCCGATTTGGAAAGGTAAGTTTTTTTTATTTTTATTTGATTTGATTCAATTTTGAGTTAGATTTGAATAATTTCATATGGTTTTTGTGGATTTTTTTTTAAAATAGGGTTTTTGATTGAATTTTGTGAAAATTTTGAGTTTAGAATGGATTTTGATAAAAAAATGAATTTTTTGTGGATTTTTTTTCACAATAGGGTTTTTGATTGAACTTTTATGAAAATTTTGAATTTAGAATGGATTTTGATTAAAAAAATGAATGTTTTTTGTGGATTTTTTTTCAAAATAGGGTTTTTGATTGAATTTTTATGAAACAATTGAGTTTAGAATGGATTTTGATTAAAAAATGAATGTTTTTAATGGATTTCAATTTAAAAATAGTGTTTTATTTATATTGTCTAATTTTAGATTAATTATTTTTTAACTTTAATCGGGCATTATGGCTACTGAGAATGAGAATGCACAAATTCCACCAGTTGAGAATGAAAATCCACCAGCTGAGAATCAAAATGCAGAAATGCCAAATGCTCCACCACCTCCATGCCATCAATTGAAGATTAATTCATGAAAAATGGAGCAATTGAGGGGCATTTGTGATGTTTATAAGAAAATCCCTCGATTATCCCATATGTCAAACACATTGACAGAATAATTACAAATGTAGAAACCCTCTCCACCCAACATAATGCCTTTCATTCGTGGTGAGAAACCATGAAGGAATATTATGCATGTGGATTGTCTTATGATGATGTGAAAGATCTCCAAATAAAAAATCCCAAATAGCCTCTTTATTTATTAACCCCAACACTGGTTTGCTAGTTAATGTTAACAAACCAAAACTTTCTATAAAATGGTGGACACATAGGGGCATAGTAGATAAATTTTGGGATCATTGGTGTATGGTTTTTGATAAACCACCCAACAATAATCTTGATGTACCTTTTACTTTATTAAAAAATTATATCTTGAGTTTTTGTTAGGGCATCATGTCAATTACATTCTAAACCCTTCAAAGCGTCGCAAAGTGGGAGGTATGCCTCGGGGATAGGGGAGCGGCTAAGAGTAAGTGGGTGCCCACATGTTCCCCATCCTCCCCTTCCTCACACCTCTAGTACAACATCCAGATATTACGGAGGATGCAACCACACAAACTATCTAGGCCATTCACTCTTTGAGTGGTCTTTTGGTTTCCCATGCTTCTTTAGTAGCTCAACCACAGTCTGGTGATCTTGGCGATGGATCCAGTGCTGCTGCATCATCCTCCTCGGGTCCACATATTTTGTGCCACATATTTGCAATACATGCCAGCAAATATGCTTGGGTCCTATTGTATAGCCCCCTGAGCATCCATTAGACACTTCTGATTATGACATCCAAGATGTGGAGATTATAGCAACACACGCAAGGGAGTGGAGCACAATCTCTCTACCGGATTCCCTTTCCTCATGAGAGGTAGATATCGAGAAGTTACACAAAAATTTAGGTGTAAATTCATAACTTGCATTTTTTTAAATGAATATTAATAAGAGATAGTATCGTGGGCACTAATATTTATTTACAAGGGTCTTATTTGACCGCCTAATGTCTAAGGAAGAGCTCACATAGGTGATCGATAGGGCACCCTAGGGCCATTTTCATTTGGCCTCGACAAGCACATAGTATGTATTTTTGCACTCATTTAAATTTTTTTACAGTATACTTGCTTGTCATTTGAATTGTCAGTAATGAAATTATATATTAACTTATATGTTTATTTTATTCTTTGCTTGTAGAAAACACCTAGTGTGAGCGAGGAGCAGGGCTCTCTAGACTATGGAGGTGCAATGTTAGATAAAGGAAAGGTAATTGAACTCAAATTTGATTGAATTAAGATTTATAAGATATTTTATTGATTATGCATACATTGACATAGATTCGTAGTTTCATATGTACTTGTCATTTTTATGTACAGGCGGTTGTGAGTTATACATCATTGTTGATAAGTGCCACAACACCTGAAGGAGTAGGTATTTGAACACCTAAAGGAGGAGGTGTTGAAACACCTCAAGGAGGAGGTGTTGAGACACCTAAAGGAGATATAGAAAAAGATCAACCTAAAGAGGTATGTGTTTATTTTATTTTGTGCTTGGTAAATATGTTCTTATTACTGACAATTCTATGCTAACTTGGATCAATTTCATATTTTTGTTCACATATATAGATTGATCTACAAAGTTGGTTTGCTAGTTCTTTGAGAGGGGTATATTCTGTGACTCCTAACCCCTTCAAAGAGCATTACATATTTCAGGTAATTTCAAAATTTAAATTTTAGAGTTCAATTATAATTCAATGTGTATTGATTTTTTATGTTAATTATTCAATTTTAAATTATATAGTATAACTAATCTCAATTGTGGTTTGAATTTTTCTTGCAGTAGCTACCTTCAGAGCCAATGAGAGCTTCAAAGAGGCTCCATTTTGATAATCCACCAGTAGTTTAGGATGAGATAGACATTTTGGCATGTAAATTTTGAATAGATACCAAGATGGAATATGTCACATATTGTAAAACTTTGTTTGATTTGGTGTTGATGCTTGTATAAGGGCATACACTTGATTATTGGATAATTTGATATATATAGAAGCTCTAATAATCAAAATTTCTAGTTCCTCCTCATGTGCAAGATTAAACTCTTGAAAATTCTAATCAAGTGAGCAATGGTTTAATATCAATGTACACAGCATAAAAGAAATTTGGTTGGAATATTATGTAGTTTATATTCGCTATTAATGATTACATTGCATCACACATCTTTCAAACTCAAAGCATTATTTCACATTGCATAAGTAACAACTAGATGTTGATAGATGAAAAATTCAATAACAATATAGTTTTACAAAGTCAACCTAAGCAGCTATGCAATTACTTCACATTACATAACCACAACTAGGAGCAACTATCAATTGCATTAGCTTGTCATGGAATTGTATGAGACCACATTTCTTTGAGGAAACTTGGCACAAAACTCACAAAAAATGAAAAGAAACCACTCAAAAAAACTTTAAAGGGGTCTCAGGCCTGCTGCCCCCTCATTCCACATGCTATGCAGCCATTTACTTGTAGTGTATGGGCTGAACAATGGAGAAAACATGTAAAAATAATATATATATATAGCCTTGAAGCATGAATTACGATTAGAATATCACATAACATCATATAAACAAAAAAACCACTATAAACTTGAATGTCATTTAAAACATGCATGATAAATATTCATTGTTGAAACTGGAATTTTGGTAGCTTGATAAACAGAGTCTATTGATGTCAGGTTTCAATTTGTATGATATTGAGAAAATAAGCCAACTGAGTAGAGTTATCAGTATTCTTCAAAAATCATAAGAATCCTTTTAGTACACTAGCCATTTTGACGTCTTCTTGCAGTCTCAAATGTTATTGTGTATCATTGTTACATTGGTCTTGGTTCAATGATGCTGAACAATTTTAGAAAAAAGAAAGTTGTGTCACGGTCCGCATTCAATCCAACAAGCAAAAATGAAAGCTCAGCCTCTTGGAATGAAAATTCTTATTTGCTAAACAAATGAATAAGAATGACGTAGTTAAGATGTTTGAAGTTTTTTAAAACATGCATGATAAATATTCATCATTGAAACTTGAATTGTGGTAGCTTGATATACAAAGTCTATTGATGCCAGGGTTCAATTTGTATGATATTGAAGAAATAAGACAACTGAGTAGAGTTATTAGCATTCTTCAAAAATCATAAGAATTCTTTTAGTACACTCAAGAGTTATCAGATGTCTTCTTACAGTCTCAAAAGTTATTTTGTATCATTGTTACATTGGTCTTGAGAGTGGTAGCTTAATATAGGTCTGGACAATACAAAGCCTGGTTTACCTATGCAGTGTAACAGTGGCATAGGAAGATTTTTCTTTGAAAGCAAAAATGAAAGCTTAGCCTCTTGGAATGAAAATTCTTGTTTACAAAACAAATGAATAAGAATGAGGTAGTTAAGGTGTTTGACTTGTGATTTAGAGGTCGGTTTTAGGGTAGTTAAGGTGTTTGAAGTGATTTAGAGGTTGCTTTTAGAGAAGAGAGATGTTGAAGAGTACATCAAGTCAGTGAGAATCGAAGTGTAATGTGTTTTAGTTTGTGGTACTCCTTTGTTTCTTTGCAAATGTGTGATAAATTCTTAGTTCAATGATGTTGAACAAATTTTAGAAAAAAGAAAGTTGTGTCACGGTCTGCATTCAATCCAACAAGCAAAAATCAAAGCTCAGCCTCTTGGAATGAAAATGCTTGTTTGCAAAACAAATGAATAAGAATGAGGTAGTTAAGGTGTTTGAATTTTCCTTAAGAGTCCAAAGTGCTAAAAGGCAGCAATCTTTGAAGGGCTATTTCTCAAAGACCATGATGCTTAAAGACTCTTCGTCCAAGGCTATGGGATCGTGTTGGGAACATCTAAAAAAACCTCTCTCGGTTTTTTCTATCTTGGAGGCATTTTCCTATGGTGATGACTTTTCAATGGAGGGAAAAGTTGTCAGATGCAAGCAGTGTAAAGTTGCAAAGTGGTGTAACTTTTATTCCGCTAATCCCCATCGCACTAAAATGGATCGCTCCAACACGCCCGATGGGTATTTTTACGCTTAAGGATGGTCTCTTTGCACCCAAATATTTTGAATCACTCGGTGCCACATTGATCGACAATTTCCTTAAGAGTCCAAAGTGCTAAAAGGCAGCAATCTTTAGCTGTCTATTTCTCAGAGACCATGATGCTTGGCTGCACTCTTTGTCCGAGGCTAAGGGATCGCATGGGACCATCTAACAAAAACTCTCTTTGATTTTTTCTATCTCTAAAGGCATTTTCCTCAAGGGTGATGACTTTTCAATGGAGGGAAAGTTGCCGATAAGCAATGTAAAGGTAGTGGTGCAGTAACTTTCTATTCCTCAAGAACTCCTCAGACGACCAAATGGACTATTCCAACACGTCTGGATGGGTACGTTTACGCTAGGTATGGTCCTCTCTTGCACCCAAATACACCAAATCACTCCGAGCTACATTGGACCGGCGATTTCCCTCAAGGGTTCAAAGTGCCAAAAGGCAGCAATCTTTGAAGGTCTATTTCTTGGAGACTGTAATGCTTATAGACTCTCCATCCAAGGATATGGGATCGTGTTGGAACCATCTACAAAAACCTATCTCGGATTTTTCTATCTCAAAGGCATTTTCCTATGGTGATGACTTTTCAATGGAGGGAGAAGTTGCTAGATGTAAGCAGTCTAAAGTTGCAAAGTGGTTTAACTTTCATTCCGCAACTCGTATGACCAAACAAACTGTTCCAACACGTCCGGATGGGTACGTTTATGCTAGGGATGGTCCTCTCTTGCACCCAAATATGCTAAATCACTTTGAGCTACATTGGACCGGCGATTTCCCTTAAGAGTCCAAAGTGCTAAAAGGCAGCAATCTTTGAAGGTCTATTTCTCAAAGATCGTGATGCTTACAAACTCTTCGTCCAAGGCTATGGGATTTTTTTGGGACCATCTACAAAAACCTCTCTCATTTTTTGCTATCTCGAAGGTGTTTTCCTGTGGTGATTACTTTTTAGTGTAGGGAAAAGTTGCCAAATGCAAGCAGTGTAAAGTTGCAAAGTGGTGCAACTTACATTCCGCAACTCGTACGACCAAACAGACTATTCCAAAATATTTGGATGGGTACAATTATGCTAGGGATGATCCTCTCTTACACCCAAATATGTTGAATCACTCCGAGCTACATTGGACCAGCGATTTCCCTTAAGAGTCCAAAGTGCTAAAAGGAAGTACCTTTTAGTTGTCTATTTTCAAAGACCGTGGATGCTTATAGACTCTCTTCGTCAAGGCTATGGTATCGCGGTTGGGACCATCTACAAAAACCTCTCTCATTTTTTTCTATCTTGAAGGCATTTTCCTGTGGTGATGACTTTTCAATGGAGGGAAAAGTTGCCAAATGCAAGTAGTGTAAAGCTGCAAAGTGGTGCAACTTTCATTCTGCAACTCGTACGACCAAACAAAATGTTCCAACACATCTGGATGGGTACGTTTACACAATGGATGGTCCTCTCTTCCACCCAAATACGCCGAATCACTCCAAGCTACATTGGACTAGCAATTTCCCTTAAGAGTCCAAAGTGCTAAAAGGCAGCAATCTTTGAAGGTCTATTTCTCGAAGACCGTGATGCTTACAAACTCCCTATATAAGGCTATGGGATCATGTTGGGACCATCTACAAAAACCTCTCGCAATTTTTTCTATCTCGAAGTTGTTTTCCTGTGGTGATGACTTTTCAGTGGAGGGAAAAGTTGTCAGATGCAAGTAGTGTAAAGTTGCAAAGTGGTGCAACTTTCATTCCACAACTTGTACGACCAAACAGATTGTTCCAACATTTTTATATGGGTATTTTTATGCTAGGGATGGTCCTCTCTTGTACCCAAATACACCGAATCACTCCGAGCTACATTGGACCGAGTTAAATTAGGTAAAAAATTGATGCAGACACAAGGGTACAATCACAAACTCTTTGCAACCTACCTATTTGAGGAATCTAACAAGATTATTCTGACCTCTTTGGACAGTCCAAAACTCCCTTAAAACTTGACAAGCAACTAAATACACATTTCCCTCTTTAACCCCCTTAAACCCTTGTAATAGTGAGAAACTAGTTTTTGTCCAATTACTCCACAATCTTCCAAAACACTAGATGAGCACATGACTGATTCAAACAACCATATCCAAGTTACACAACATATATGAGAAATAACATAGACTCCTTTGGACCAGCGTTGACTTCCTATACATTCACCCTTCAACAGGCTACTCAATTAGCCCAAAAAATGCAAAACAACATACCTTCAAACACTACATGGACCCCTAAAACCTTGGG
>VDFB02067861.1:0-25989 GCA_007258455.2 Sequoia sempervirens | reverse complement strand
ATACCAGGAAATGAAGATCGGATGTCATCATTGGTAGCACATACATACTCTCTTTAGATTCCAGAGGAAAATGGTAGAACATATGTTAGTAGATCCAACATAATGTTCTAAGTGGATATACTCATCAAAGTAATCAACGTTTTTGGAAAACTTGACTTTCAGGATTTTTATTTAAATAATATATTGTGGACAAGTAGTTGCTTAGAAATCTTGAAAGGGTATTTCGGTTTAGCATATAAAGATAGGGTTGCATAAACCATGATCATACTTGAAACATTCAGCTGAGCGAATGTACAAAATATTATAGTCAATAAGCGAAAGTGATAAACCAAAACTTGCATGAAAATCTTGTGAATGTATGTTTTTTTTTTATGTTTTCCTAAAAAGTTAAAAGTATAATTAGGCTAACTTGTAGTAAACATTCAGAGCTAAGTGAACTTTTAAATCATGGTGAAAGTGTATGAAAGGACGAGAAATATTCCTGGAACAAGTCGTGAAGAGGAACAAGAACCAACAGGAATAGAAGCAAAGCTGGAACAGATTCTGGCGAGATTGTCCAATCTTGAAAAGGCAAAAGCAGTTGAGATACCTGTCACCAATAATGAAGAGGAAAGTTCTTCGCATGGAGAAGGCATTAATCATAACCATGAGAAGGAGAAATCTCCAACTCCATCTATTGAGAAAAAGAAGAAACAAGTGTCCACTGAGTTAACAAAGGATATGAAAAAGGTATACCCTCCAAAATTTGATGGAAGTGCTGGAGGAGATGAAGCTGAGGTATGGTTAGTACAAATGGAAAAGTACTTTGACATAAGAAATTATGACGAAGTTACTAAAGCAGCTTGGGGTGCTTATCAGTTAGCAGGAGAAGCCTCCAACTGGTGGATGAACAAGAAACTGGAATTGGATATAAACTCCTGGAAGTTGACTTGGGAGGAGTTCGTTGAAATCTTCCGTAAGCGGTGGTTGCCACAACTCTATTATGACCAAAAACTTTCTGATTTCCAAGAATTGAGGCAAGGGACCATGTCAGTCAACGAGTACTGGGAGAAGTTTACTCGGCTTCTTCGATATGTTCCTATCTATCATAAAGATGAACGATTCCGGATCAGGAAATTCATCTTGGGACTGAACAAAAATATTGGAGGTGAAGTCGATATGCATAGTCCGACCACAATGGATCTTGTGTATGAAAAAGCCATTAAGCGGGAACAAAAGCTTAAGGCAGACTCCAATCAGTATGAAGGAGAACAAAAGAAGGAAACTGAAGTTCCCGAAAAGATTGCCCCAAGAAGGAAGAATTTTCTCAAGATGCAGCAAGGAAAAAGGGGAAGAGATCTCGCTTCAATGAGAAGGAATTCAGAAAAGACTGGAAAAGAGACAACTCAAGGTATGGTGACACTAGCAGAGCTAGTGAAGGTGTTAATAAAACTGGAGAAACCATAGAGAAAAGAGGACCAAGAGCAGGATGCTTTATTTGTAGAGGTAATCATTCAAATGATGACCTTCATTGAAATCTTGAATAAAGAGAATAGCAGCCAAAGTAGTGAAAAGTCTGAAATCCACCTAGATGTGATAGTTAGAGACTACATCCCGGTTCATTGTGATCGAAATTACTAAATTCAGGGTGTAAACAAGGTTCTAGTTATGTGGAACCGACACTATATGCTTTCGATTGGTAATGCGTTAAAGGATACCCTGCAATCTCTTCTTCAAAGGAGGGTGGATTCATTGCAAAATGATCGTGCGGGAGACCGCATTATAAGTCCGTGGTTGGCGGAAAAGCGTCGGAGTGATGTTTCTCCTCCACAGCAAGCAGCCGATGTACCAAGATTTGAAAGGATGGACTCCTGGACCTTCTTACTTCTATTTGTGCAAAAGCTTACAAGCTATGTATGTAATTGTATTACTTTTTAAACTCTGATTTATATTTGCAATGAAAATGAAATTCATGAGGAAACATATTGTAACTTGTACATGTTTATCAATAAAGAAAGGAAGAAATTTATTGTAATATCTTTGTTATATGTTACTTTTACATGTTTTAAGTGAAAATTGGAAAGTTTTTAATTTACGCAGAATTGGGTCCTAACACTCTCCTCATTACTTTTTTGAACCTCAGATTTTAGACCCCATGGCAAAGTTTAAGGAGTTCATTGCATAGCAAATGTAGCTACAACTTGTGGCAACCTTGTCGCCAACATTGTTCAAACCTATAGCATCTAGACCACAGATAGACCTAATGCAAAACTCTCCTATTCAACAATTTCACACAGGAGATATTAGGCACAGCACTACAAAGGAGAGACTCTTGACACTATAAAAACATCAATGAGTCCCTAGATAAATCATTGGCAAAGTGCAGGGACAACTACCACATATAAATACAGATACCTTCTTGCCATTGGATAAACAATTAAGATCAGTTATAAATAGAATTTTGGCAAAATTGCAAACCCGGCACACAAAAAAGGAAAATCTTCAATAGGAAATTCTAGCAGAACAAGAGAAAGAAAATTGGAAGAAATAAGGATGACATGTGCCACCGCACAAACCAAATTAGACATGGAAATCAATAATATGAAAGGGACTTGCCTCAATGTAAATACATTATATCAAATATGTTTGGGTTACCTTGCATCCACTAAGGTACTAAAACTTCAATTAGACAATCTAGAGAATTAAATAATGCAAGTCTCAACTTTGTATCATACAATTAAGGACTTGGATGGCAATATCAAAACACAAATTGAAAATTTGTATACTCAATTTCAACAAGTACTATAACAACTAGAAGTTTGATGGTGCAAATGAAACAATTAAGAGAAGTAATCAATTTGTAGCTAGCACAACTAACAAATAGTAGTTAGCTAAATAAAAGAATTATATTAGTTGTTGTAATCAGCACTTATTGTACGGTTGTGTGCGGTTGAT
Source organism: Sequoia sempervirens (assembly GCA_007258455.2). Classification (NCBI taxonomy): domain Eukaryota; kingdom Viridiplantae; phylum Streptophyta; class Pinopsida; order Cupressales; family Cupressaceae; genus Sequoia; species Sequoia sempervirens. Next base: position 23,055 of record VDFB02067861.1, on the reverse strand, counting down.
AGTTGCTGATGGTTGGTAGTTTCTCAACTAACTCTTGGCCACTTTAAATATTTGCATTGTATACAAAGAAGGGGACCACATGGATAGATATTCTTGGATCATTCTGTAAAATATTAGAAATGAATATATTGATAGATCTCTGTGGAATTGTTGTTATGTATTGTTTATAGTTCTAGAATTTAATCTACTGCTTACTCTGTGATATTCAATCAAGTAAAATAATCCAATAAACATTTGGTGTCGTTGCCTATAAGAATCCTGGTAGAACAAGAAGTAAAGTCAGGAAAAATGGCAATATAAATGAGGCAACCAGCAAAGGAACCAATACAAACAAACAAGGAAAGAGAAGACGATCTCACCCAAGCTTTTGTGAATCTATAGGACATATTCGTCAAGAAGCATGTTTTGACGAAGCCGTCAAAAGACAAATCCCTCAAGACGTGATTTGGAACAATCTACAAGTAAGCGATGGAGTAAACCACCTCTTAAACCGATTAGCAAGACTCCTTGCACGACACTTTATAATTCTGCAAGAACTCTATGCAAGGAAAGAACAAGAACAGCATGCTAGCAAATACTTCAACGATACAAGGAAAGAAATCGAAGGGAAGAGGAAGAACGCGATACTGACCGATGATGCACCTCTAGAAATTAATGCCCCTATATCTGAATAAGGACAAGAAAAGATCACAAAGTGGTCACAAACCATTGGAGAAGAAAGTTGGAAGATCCATAACGATAAAGGAATAGAGGGAACAAAGGAGAAGATTGAAGGGAATAGTCGAGGGAACCGAAGGATTCCTGACAGAAAGTTCAAGCCTATCGAGAAGCAAGAGCCGAAGCGTAAGCCAAAGTCATAGTTGGGAAGAGAAAATGACTATCACAACCGAAGAATACATGAAGGGAGAGTGGGAGGAAATTGCAAGGAATCTACCACTCCCTGACGAAGCATACACAAATCTCGCCAACCAAGCTAGAAAATCATTCATACCATCAACGTCAAATGAAAAGGAAGGGGAAGAAGAACCAATAGATGTACTGACAAAAACATACAAGAATAACATACGTTGTATTGAAGAACTTGTACTTACAAAAGAACCAAGAATCAGAGGAACTGAGCCTAAAACCTTGAGATGGAGGGAACATAGACAAGATCCTGAGGGTAAACTAAGTGTGACGAATGCTAAAGGAGTAGAGGATTCATACAGGGCCAAGAGTGCAAGCGAAGCACCAATGCATATAAATCAAAACTCTCCAACCAGGTTCCAACCACAAAGGGCATACCAGGGAAGAAGGATGGTGACTCCTCCAACAAGTCCAAATGTCAAGAGGCAAAAACTTCTAAAGTTCACAGGAAACAGATCAGAGGACCTCATACATCATTGCAAAATGTGTGAAACCATATGGATAGCCAACAGCCAGGATGACAAGGCCTATTGGCTGAGAGTATTTCCAACAATCCTAAGGGGCATAGCCATAGATTGGTATACGGAGCTTAAAGCAGCCCATAAAGCTATATGGGATCAATTGAAGAAAGCATAGCCATAGTTTTAACTCTTGCAAGATGACAATGAAATTGTAGTAGAAATCTACAATACTAAACAGGAGAAACATGAAAATGTAAGAGCTTACAATCATAGGCTCGAGGAACTTTTGGTAAAATTGGAAAACCAACCTATCGATGGTTTAAAGAAGAGGTGGTTCATCAAATGGTTAATTCTCTCACTAAGAAAAAAAAGAAAAATCATACCACCACCCTCCTATGCCAATGCTTATAATCAAGCAATGGACATAGAGAGTGAAGACAAGTCAATGCTTACAATTTCTGCATGACTGTGTCTATCTTCTCTAAAGTAGTTATTTGTGTATACATAATTAATGTGATGTTTCCTTATTTTAGTCTTTTCTATATAAGATTGTCTAGCTCCATCCAATGACATTTAAAGTGTATTAAAATGAAATTTATAGAACTCCATACAAGGACTGTGCAATAATCTCTAAATATTCAAGTTCCATTTCACTCCTTACTACATTATGATCAAGGCAAACTTGAAGTGGACAAGCAATATTGTAGTTATAACTAACAAATCAAAGTTGAAGGTAAAGAAAGTACAGAATGCAAGGAAAACTGAGAATGCCAAAAAGCAAAACATTATGAGTTTGACAATTCTTCTACATACCATAAAGTTTGACAGTGCATTTAGTTGCTGAGGCCTATTCAATATTATTGTTCTTGAATAAAACTTCCTGTCTGTTAGAATCTGCATGAAAACAAAACAAAAAAAATTATAAATGCATGCACCTAAAAATGAAAATGACCATAACGGCTGATACCAACAACAAAAAATTCCTGCAGCCTCACATTAAGACAAGAGGCCTCATCAAAGGATAGTTAGCATTCAATGCATCCCAAATCAAGCACCAGGGTATAATTATTATCCCTCAACAGACCTCCCATAGAATGCCCACCATCTCATTTGGTTTATATCACTCAATGTTCTCCATATTCTTTCTGTATGGTGTGTTTCTCATTCATGCCACACAATTGTCACATCATCCACTAGATTGTAGAAGCTCAAAGTCTCTCACCACTAAAGGCACAATAGCTGTACAAACTAACATGCTCTATTCATGCATTTCCATATCATAACAATGGACATAGGTACCACTATAATCCAAGGAAAACACAATTAGGTGGCAACCAAATCCAAGGATCTTACAAAGGTAAATGATGGATTTGTAGTACTTACTGTTGACAATACACGTTGGGTTGATGCAATTTTCCAAGAAACCCCACCTATGACAATCTACCTTCATAGATATGTAGCTTTTCCCAATAGCTTAACCATAATTGGAAACCTAATGGACAATTGTTTCACCACTCAAAAGTACAATTCAATCATGAAACTACCCAGCCAAAAGAATTTTTTGCACTAATAAAACACACAAATAAGTAATCCCAAATAAAAAAAATCAATTTGTCATTAGATTCCATCATGAACATTACTGTATGTAACATATATCTCAACATAACTGTTGCATAACATTCAACCCCGTAAGGTAGATCATAGATTTTTAATTTGAGGTTCCAAGTCAAGTGCAATTTGATTCATGTGAAAGTATGGATCTTGTCAATTCTATTGAATGCTCACAGTCCATATTTTGGAGAAAAAATAAAGAAGTTAAGGATGGACAAACTTTAGCATACAAAATTTAAGCAATTTAGCATGTCACCTGATCTTAGAATGCTATAGAATGAAGTCTCTATACTTCAAAAGGTTCCCAAATGATATTTATTATTTTATATTAATGTTCATTTATGCAACACTCTCTCTATATAAAAGAACTACGACATAGTTACATAACAAATATGAGGACTAACAATGATGTATCATGAAAATAAAGACTTATGATGTGCATTTCTAAACAGTCGAGCGAACATGAAACCTCCAAAACTTCTTTTTCAAAATTAATTTTATTGTCTATGTAGCTCCACCACACCCACAACATGACTACCAAATAATTTGTTGGATCCTGAACCTATTGTCATTTGTCCATGTTTATCACCTTGAGACACACTTTCTAATGGTATTAGTTTCATTCTATTGTGATGCCTACAACAAATTATCTAGTCTTTCTAAGACCTAACACCAAATACCAAAGTATGTGATATACTTAAGCACAAGAATTTACAATTAACTTGATATATTAAGACTTCTGACAAATATTTGGAGAAGGAATGCAAAGCAACTCAAAAAAAAATTGGCATGTCTTCGATCTTATGTTTTCCACAAATGACAAAAGGTTGAAAGATACTTTCAAGAGTTCTAAGATGATTCACAATATTCTAGACAGCAAGCACCTTTAACTGGAGCCTCGCATTACCAAAACCAGGTTATAACATGAAGTAAATATTGGACATATAGCATCCAAGTGATAAGACAAATATGAAAAAGGTTTTTTCTACTCATAAGAGCAAATTTCCATCATCTTCAATAAGAACCTGAATCAACTGCTATTCAACAGATATCTCTTTATTTCCCCATGTGCTTGGAGATAATATAGATTATTAACTTTAAAAATGTCACAGTTATCACAGATATTAAGAGATTTTTACTAGCCAATCTATAAAAAGACCAATATCAGTGTCAATGTTTTACATTCTTGATAAAATCTGTTCTAATGTCATGATTATAAAAGATACAGTATTAACATGTTTTCATACAAATCATACACAAGATGACCAATCTCAGGTATATGAATATTGCAATGAGTATGACTAACCTAGCAGGGAAACTTTTCCTTGCACCAGCACATGCCTTAAAGGTCTCGGGGATGTGCACAATCAATATGGACATGCAATTTCCTACATCTTGCACAAATGCATAATCATGTAAATCTATCTTACAAATTGGAAATGATCAGGGAGGTGCATGCTGTCAAGATGTGACAGCATTTGACCTAAATCTAAATTGGAGGAGTCCACACATCTTCTTGGTATACATTCTGTTATATGCTAGATACAACTATACAAATTAATTCTAATTATCCCCTGATTTATATTCTAAATTACATATTTCTTTATATATGCCTATTCAATATATAAAACATTGCCAAACAAGGAGTATCACCCTGCAAATGTTCAAGCTTGGCTGATCATCAACTCCAAAAATAAATTAAGATGGCCTTCTTCAGCTTTTCGGGTGGATTTTTAAAGCAAACTGTGGGCACTGTTATGCACTCCCCCTTATCTCTAGTGATAGCTAATCTTTTCAGGGAATGTTCTAGAGAGAAATCTCTCAATGCTTTCGCTTTGAAAACAAAAAGGTGGAAGATATTTGTTGATGACACAATGCAGGGGATAAAGTACCTTGAAACCTTTCATATTCATTTAAATAGCTCTTTCTATTCACTTGATAGAGGTAAAGGAGTAAGAAATTAAAAGAAAATACAAAATTAAAAACCTATTTTATAGGGGCAATATGCTCAACAAAGCCTTTCCATCTGCACAAGATTACCTGCACAAGACTCAATGGTCAATGGAAATGGAAGACACAGCTACAGCAATAAAAGGCAAGAAATAAATGTTTGCACGATCATTAATATGTGTAAGGTCAAAAGCTTCCCCAAGTGATCAACAAATTCCAGACACATGAGCCCAGGCTACAAAATGCAAATGAAGAGGAAAGGAAAAATTACCTGACCAAGCCATGAATGAACACAGTGAGCAAAATATTTTATTCATTAGAAGCAAGACATGGTATGCAAATACGAAAGGTAGAAATATTACACAGTCGTAGGCTACCATAGATCTCTACAATAATACAAAATGTTTGCCCAAAGACCCAAATATGCACATTCATGCTACAAAAATGGCAGAGCTTTGCCAGAAAATATAACTTTCTTTTTTCTGAAAGAAGAAGCTACAATATATATATCAGAGAGAAGACGAGGAGGAGGAAAACAAAGAGTGGGAGAGAAAAACCCCCAGAATAAATGCTCGTTATGCCAATAAATTATGAAACTATTCCTTGAACGCTACTGTCATCCATGATTTGAGTGGACAAATAAATGTTGAAGCTACCCATTTATCATAAACTTCAGTTAATCTCTTATCATTGACTTTCTTTGCCATTTCTTTTTCCAATTTCTCTTCCAAACCAGTAGAATATTCCTTAAAGGAATCAAATAATAACTTCAACTGCTGCACACCAGACAGAGAATTATCAACAGTTGCTCTGGGAATATTGTCTTGCAACACTTTTACTGCTTCATCTATCAACTCTGCACTCTTCTGGTGTGTTTGCAGAATATCCTTTTGTTGGAAGTATAAGGAGTTTGTCATTGATTTTCTTGTTGGCAACATGAGCATGGCTGTACAGTATGCAGATACAGTGTTGTCATTGAATGTACAGTGTGCAGATACAGTGTTATCATCGATGTCAACATTATGACGTGATGTGAAGATCGATGTGAGTCAACTGCTGCTCACTCTCTTATTTTCCTACATTTTTCCTTTTTCTGCATGCTAAAACCTTGAATCCTTGAACTCAGCCATCTCTTCTCCATTCCCAGGTCATGATTTTATCCCAAGCGCTTCCTTTGTTTGGTATTAGGGCAATGTGCTTTTCACTTTATACAACATGAGCTCCGTTAAATATCAGCTTTCTTTCCCTTTTGACTTAATTACTTTAATAAACTCATTTGATTTTAAACAATATGAGCTCAAAGAAGAATATTTATTCTTTAACATTTTAGGAGGTTGTGGGCTCCACCTTCAATGACATTCCTTAAACTCTATGAGCTTACCCTTTAATCTTTAATCTTTTACTTTGATCTCTGCCTAAGAAGAACTTGTCACAAAACAAAAGAATTTATTAAACTTAAATCTCTATGCTCTAGGGCCCACCTTATGATTTTTTTTGCATTTTTATAAAATATGCTTGAGTTCATGTGGATTTCAGATTTATTTACTTCCTTATCAATCACAAGCTCGCTGCTTGCCATCTCACCCTCCACAAACAATGCTGCACCTCTCATCTTTTTCTATGCAAAAGCATTTTAGCTATTGCAAAAGCCATTGGATTAATTTGTAATCAGATGGTTGTTGTACTCATGCTCTAACATATTTGTAAACATATTTTCAAGATTGTGCCATCCATAGGATCAATCCATGATCAACAGTTGATGTTCACTAGTGTTCCACAAGGACAGCTTCCCCCCAAAAAAGTGGCATTTTTGGAAACGAGGACTTCCCCAAGACTTGGAGATGGCTAGGAAACATCCCATCTCTATCCCCCCACCACCACCACCAAGTAGGAAACATCCTTAGGACGTCTCCCTCTAAGAAGGGATGTTTTCGAGACTTCTCCTCTATTGCAGATATTTAGGGAACATTTAGTCATCCCCAGAACTTCTAGGAAGCTCCCAAAAGTGTCTCATTTAAAGACGGTTGATCATTCCCTATGCAAAACATCTCCAAGAAGCAATAAAAAAAACATTGTTCTTGATGCTCATGCCCCATACCCTAACCTTAAAAGTTTGTGGGTCCCACCCACACCCTATGCAGTCCAAAAAAACTATAAATACCACCTCACTCTCTCACTCCAAATCACCATCAAAACTTGGAAGCATTGAGCAAGGCTGCAAGTGCAACAGTTGCATGGCACAAGTGAGAACAAACAAGGCTACAAGAGTGCAAGCATTAACAAGAGGAAGAGCAAGTGCCAAGTTTTCAACACATTGATCAAGTTGAAAGCTGTCAATACTTCAAGGTAAGCCATGGCCCTTCATCTTTTAAGATTTGAATTTTTTATTTTAGTTGTTCATTCCTAAATGGCTAAATTTAGAATCAATGATCATGTGATAGTTTTTGTTTTTGTTTTCAATTTAGATATACAATAAATTGTTCATAGAACCATATATGGTTATTAAATGCTGTTTAAAAGGTTTATTGAACTGCTGTTTTTATTGAAAACAGAAGTTAGACAACCTTAAAAACAGCATGTAGAGGTTTAAGTATTAACTTTACATTTATAATAGTAGTATTTTCAGTTTTAATATTTAATTTTGAAATGTATATTTGCAAATTTGTTTAGATAGCTGATTAAGATTTATTTTTTTACTACTACTTAAATTAAGATTTTTTCTTTTGTGTATCCTCTACTTCAGTACTTCATGCAACCTAATGTAAGAAAAACAAAAATGAAATTGTTGTTTGATGAAAGTTGAAGAACAAGGATTCCTATTTTTGTGTATCTTTTGCTCCTATGCTTTGTGCAACTTGAAGAAAAACAAAAAAGAAATTGCTTGGTCTTGAGCCCGTGCATAATGACATATGTATGGTTTAAAATTTAAACCATAAATTTCATTTCTTGCAGTGTCAATATTTGTTCTCATAGCATGAGTGATAAAGAGGGTCAGCAAAAGCCTGTAGGGGTTGAATTTGTGACTCTGATTATAAGTATTGGCAAGAAGTGAGGCAACTGATTCTATTAGCAGTGTACATTTTCAATTGCATTTCCAAATTATTAAAAGGATTTTCCAAGTGTTCCTTCGATAAGAAGCAGTGTTCAATGGGGACATGCCCCCCACCCCCCAAAATCCCCACATTTCTAAGACAAGGACATACCCAAGACACAAGGACTTGGAGGGGTTGTCCCCCCATTGTCTCGCCGCCACTCAAGACATAGGGACATTTCCGGAACACCCCTAGTTTGGGGACAGCTTGGGGACTCTAGAACATCCTCGAGATGTCCAAGGGAATCCAAGGAATCTCCCAAACATCCCCAAGACTTCTAGGCATTCCCCATGGCAACAAAATGAAAAAGTCAATAATTTTTAAAAATCAAAAAGTGTTTTTGATCAACATTCCACAAACCCTAACCCTAATGGTCTATGGGATCCACCCAAACCATAAGCACTCACAAAAAACTTATAAATAGGCATCTAACTTCTAAGCATCATTTCAAATCACTCATAAGTTTCAAAACTAGTAAGGACTTGTTCCAAAAAGGAAGTGATAAAATTGTGAAAATGACATTCACCATGAAGGTTTGTGTGGCTTTGACCCCACCATGTTGTTGGCAGTGGCATTGTTTTTTCATTGATGTATTTGTTTTGGTGTTGATGCTTGTTGATTTCCAAAGGAGAGTTCAGTTGCTCTTGGTCTTGCTTGCTTCAAGGTTTTTCATGTTGCTTTAAGGTAGATCAATGGGATTCATCATTCCTTGAATGCATGGGATTTATCATTCACATCAAATCATAACAAAGGATATTGATTGATCATCTTATGGTGCTTAGTGCAAAAGAGTTGCTACAATTGTATTCATGGTCTCATGGTACAAGTTTGATGCTTCATAGTATTGTTGCACATTGCTTGTTTATTGTTCAGTTCATGGTGTGGGTTTGACATTGATGCAAAAGTGAAATCTTTGGATATAAGCAAAGTTTGTCATTTAAGCTTTTCCTAGAACCCTAAGATTTAGGGTTTAAGTCTTTTGAAAAACATTTAAAAAGCAATTCACTTTTTGATATATTTGCTTAGTGACCTGATATTGCTGGTTCAAGTTAACTTTAGTAATGTTTTAAGAGGATTATTGTCATTCATTAACTGGCCCTCTCATACCTTGAAACCGGTTGAGCACGTTGACCTTGAAGATCAAAGGCTGTTGTTTAAAAATGAATTGGTGGGTCTCTCAAATCAAGGGTTCTCATTCAAATCTGAGAATGGTTACTTCAAATGGTTTTACTTTGACAGGCGTGGAAGTTAAAGGGTTTTCTGCTTTTATGCGTCTTTTGGAAATGAGCAGATGAAGATATAAGGTTTTGTTGGCGCCAATTCAAAATTAGAAGTGTTTCTAATTGCAAACTATGTCTCTTCATATTTGATGATGCACAGTTTTGAAAACTGGTTTTTGGCAGCGATGGAAGAAGAAGATTATGCTAAGGTACTAAGCATTTGATATATGAAAAGAATGAGAGCCTTGACTAATGGTCTTTGATGGCATCAATTTGAGAAGTTTTGTTTCAGTTTGTTTTTGAAAATGGGAATGTGGTATATTGCAAATCTTTGTCAGAGATGTGTGAAGCGGTATTGAAGACTGTGATATCATGTTTTGATGCCTGAATAAAAAGAAGACATGAACAGCAGAGATATGCAAGGTAATTATATTGCTGTGGTTTATGTAGTAAGCTATGCTTTGAACAAAACAATGATATGATTGGAGAGATAGAAAACTTGTACAGTATGATTGGAACTATTAATGAAGTTTTGTTTTGCACAGTATAATATGACTGCCAAAGTTTGTGTGATTTCCAATTGAAATCTGAATTCTATAAAGAGTTTTTCTGAATTCTATAAAGAGTTTTGAAAGGTTCTCTGCATTCAGAATGAGAGAAGCTATAGTTTGAAGATGGAATGAGCTTTGTGAGTATAAGATGAATTTTCTTGATTGAAGTATGTCAAGCAAAGATGACTGTAACAGAACAGAGCAAGGTATCCAAGATGATGAATCCATCATGAACTAGGCAGGGTAATTGAATGTTTCAGGTATTCAAGATGATGACAGGTGGATTGTACTTTCTTGACCAGAATATAAAGATCGTTGATGCAAAGATAGTGCAATGGTTTGTATGGAAACAGAGTAACCCTCTGATTGTCATTCTTTTCTTTTGAAGATTGCCGGAGAGGCAGATTGAAGATTGCCAGTGAGGCAGATTGTAAATGGCCAGTGAGGCTTGTTGATAGCCAGTGAGGCTTGAGTAGTTTGCCAGTGAGGCTTGAATGATTGCCAGTGAGGCTTGACTGTTAGCCAGTGAGGCTTGTTGTATTGCCAGTGAGGCATACAATTTGTAAACAGCAGGTTTTTGGCCAGTGTAGTTTTTTCACCCTTTTAGGGTTTTTCCACTCATAAAATCCTGTGTCTTGATTCTTCTTGATGATGTGTTGCTTTGTTTATGGCCGATCATTCCTGATTTAAATGTGGTATTCTGATTTGCACATCTTTGTGATTTTAATAACATACAACATCTAGAGACTTTGTGTAATCAGGTGTGTTGAGTTTTGAAATTGGTTTTATTAGACCACTGATTCACTCCCGCCCCCCTCCCCTCTCAGAGGTCCTGTACTCCAACACATGTATCATGACATAGAACATGTTAGGGGTGTTGCCCCTCAACCTGGCTAGGGCCTTTGCCCTCGAACCCCGCAAGAAGCACTACCCCTCGACCCTACTAGGGGATCAACCCCCAAACCTCTACCCACCATTGTTAATGTTCAATGCAATCATTGCAATGTTTTTAATGTTTAGTAGTATAAACTTTACTTAGTATGCCAAAGTTTCATTTGTAATTCTTATACTTATACATCTTCTTATAGCTAGTTTTTCAAGTATTATATATATTTGTGTTGCCCCCCCAATCGTCGTCCCCAAACATAGGCCCTTGGTCACCCCATCCCCAAAACCCATCCCCCCGTCAAGAAACTAAGTGGAACATAGATAAAAAGTCCCCTTTAAGACAATGTGCAACCAAATTAGAAGCAAGACCTAGGACAATGGGGGCATTAGGCTGTGGAGATGTTATTTCTGCCAAGTTGAATTTCGAGGTAGCATTATAAGAGTTAATGCACACCTCCTTCATGTATGAGGTGTAGAGATATGTGGGAAATGGTCACTCAAACAAAGAGCTGAAATAAATATATTGTGGGGTTGTGGTGAAGACCAAATGTTTACAGCTTCTACTTGGCCACTAAGGGATCCTACTCCTACTAGTACAAGAACTTTCCAAGAGCCTAATGCAGTCTAGACTAGGGGGTTTAAATAAAAATGCCTACTCTAGCAGCCCACGCAAACATTTTACACCACCCATGCACAATGGAAGCAATTTAAATGTAAAACAACAAATTTATTAACTTCCTCTAGCTGATGACAACTTGCAACCCAAGTTACCGGAATCGGCCCTTTACCCTGCCGATTCCGGGTACAAATACGTGCCAAAACGGATTCGGCTTGGAAACCCTGCGGATTGATTCGGGTACTAATTTTTTTACCAAAAAACGCGACCACGAATTTACACATTTTACTTCGAATCCCGCCGTTTTTTCATGATGTGGCATTTTAAATCCGATTCGGGTGGAGTTTCCCAAAACTTTTTACGAGATTTCGGAATGGTCAAAGCTTCATTTTCATTATTATTGTCATTTTTGCTTTGGTGCTTTCGGCGCTTGGTTGTTTTGCAACTTTGAGGAAGATACAGGTCTGTCTGTCCGCCATTGAAACACACGCAAGGAGAAACAGTTGTGGTCGTGCAAGGAGAAATGGACGCCGTTGAAGGAAAACACAGGGAAATCGCAAAGGCCATCGACTGATAAAGAAATTTTCCGCCATTTTCCTCCGTCGTTTTTCTCCGCCGATTTCCTTCACCGTTTTTGTCTGCCATTTCCAGGTATTTTTCAAGCTTTTGAACTTTTAATTTAGTTTGAAATTTATATTTTATAATGTTTTGGGTTTTTATTTTTAATTTTAATACTATTTTGTTTTATAATTTATATGATAATAATCATAATACTAATAAATAATATAAGATAGTTTTTATAAAATACAAATTTATAATATATATTATAATATAAATATATTAATACAAAGTTTTATTTTAATCATTTAGTATTAAGTTTTAGCAAATATTTATTATAATATTATTTATTATTTAACATTTTACATTTATAATTTTATTATATATATAATATAAATAATTAAATTTATTTTAGTATTTTAATTTAATTCAATTTTAAAGTTTAAAGTTTAAATCTTAAAATAATATTTAATATAAATCTAGTTATTATTTTGTATATTTAACGTTAAAATTTATTTATGTTACTATTTCTTATTTTAATAAATAATAATCAATAATTTAAAATTAAAATTATAAATATAAATTATTAAATTGTAATTATATTAATTAGTAATTACATATTAAATGTTTATTAATTTAATTGTAATTTTTAGTAATAAATATTGAAGTATGTTCCATTTAAATTTTAATGTTGATATCCAAACCCGCATTATATTTTTTTAACTTTTATTGTTCAATATTCAATAACTATTTTTTTTATTTTTCTAGGAAATATAATGGCAGCCAGTTCTACTTCTATTGGTGGACCCACCTTTAAAACCGACGCAAATTCACCTCTATGGAAATATGTACAAATAATACAAGAAGTTAAAGGGGGAGGAACATTTGTTTGGATATGCAATCATTGTAAAGTTCAGTATACCAGCTCATACAGTCGTGTGAAATGCCATTTATGTGCCATTCCTAGACAAGGAATCACAATATGTAAAGGAGAAAATGGTAAAGCGTTACATCCTCACAAAGTAGCAGCATATATTAAAGAGCAAGAGGAAGCAGATGCAAGAGTTGGTCATGCCACAAACCATCCTTTGCTGAGAGGAAGAGGAAGTGGAAGGGGATCAAAGAGGCCTCCTCCTTCTCCAACACATGGTGACTTTGATGATATTGTAGTAGAGAGCCACCCATTTTTGGGTAGAAGTGAAGATGATCCTGTTGGTGTGAAGAGAAGCAAGGGGCCATTAGAAAGAGCATTTAAGCTTGAAGCTAGAGAGGTTGCAGATCAAGCTGTTGCAAGATGTCTATATGCAAACGGTTTGGCATTTAATGTTGTAAGATCACCATATTGGCAAGATATGTTGAGAAAGGCAAGTGACTGTCCACAAGGGTACACAGGGCCAGGTTATGAGAAGGTGCGTACCACCTTACTAGCAAAGGAGGTAAAAGGCATAAACAATGCATTGAGTCCCATTAGAAATTCATGGAAAAAAACAGGGGTGTCAATTATTTCTGATGGATGGAAGGATGCCAAAAACCGGCCATTAATCAATGTGATTGCAGTGTGCCCTAAAGGGGCAATGTTTTTGAAAGCTGTGGATTGTGAAGGACAAGTGAAGGATGCACAATTTATTGCTAACATCCTTATACAGTGCATTCAGGATGTGGGTCCTGAAAATGTTGTCCAAGTAATAACAGACAATGCAAAGAATTGTAGAGCTGCAGGTATGTTGATTGAGACACGATTTGAGCACATATTTTGGACACCTTGTGCTGTTCACTCTCTCAACCTCATGCTACAAAAGTTGGGTGCGAAAATAAATTGGATCAAACAAATGTATGCTGAAGCTAAAGAGATCCAAATGTTCATCACAAACCATCAAATGTCACAAGCCATTTTTAGATCATTTTCAGCATTGGAGTTGTTGAAGGTAATTGAAACACTTCAACTTTTAAATTTTACATTTCACTTTAGTAATTACTAATTTATTTTTTAAACTCAAGCATGTCTTCTTTATATTTTAATTTTACTTTTAAATATTTGAATAGGTTGTCGAAACCAGATTTGCATCAAACGCGATTGTCTTGAGGCAACTTGTGAAGGTGTAGGGGGCACTTTCTAGCATGGTTATCAGTCAAAGTTGGTCCCTATGGAGGCAATCCAATACTGAAAGGGCAACAAATGTAAAACAAATGATCTTAGATGACATATGGTGGGAACGAGCAGAATATCTTCTTAGATTCACGGAGCCCATCATGAGTATGATCTGTTTTACTGACATGGATAAGCCATGTTTGGGAGAGGTATATGATGGCATTGATACAATGATCGAGCAAATGAAAATCATCATCAACGAAAAAGAGCAAGATCCTGAAGAAACTTTCTTCAAAGAGGTGCAAACAATTTGTGTTGAACGGTGGAACAAAATGACCACCCCACTACATCTTCTTGCATTTGCATTGACTCCCAAATTTTATAGTGATGAGATTCTTGCTTTGCCATCAAGAGTGCAGCCATATTCAGATCAAGAAGTTGGTGTGGGGTGTTTGAAAGCACTGAGTAGACTCTTCTCCGATCAAGAAATGGAGTGTTTAGTTAGAGATGAGTTTGCTGATTTTGTAGCTGGCGAAAATCAAAGTATTGCTGCTTCACGTGACAAGTATAGAATGGATGCTCATTCTTGGTGGTATATCAATGGCTTTACAACACCACATCTCCAAACTCTTGCAATCAAAGTTTTATCGCAAGTAAGTTGCTTAGTTTTTATTGCACTCTCTAAAATTCTAAATTTATATTGTTTACTATTTTTAAAATAATAAAATGGTTAACTTCAAATTTAAAGTTTGATTTACAATTTTATAATTATAAGTTCCTCTCACTTTATTTCAATAGGTTGCTAGTTCCTCTTCAGCTGAGCGAAATTGGAGTACATACTCATTTATCCACTCAGTAAAACGCAACCGATTGGCAGCAAGTAAGGCAGAAGAGCTTGTTTATGTGCATTCCAACTTGCGCCTTCTTACTCATAAAAAGAATGAGTATAAGGAAGGAGGCACGAGGTTGTGGGATGTAGATCCAGAGCGAACTGATTTGGATTTTTCAGCTGCCACACAATCTTTACTTTCTGTGGAGTCGAATATCCAACGTGCTTCCAGTGCAAGTGCTAGTGGGGCTGCATGTGGTTCTACTGATTTACCTACATCATCTAATGACAATGTCTATGATGATGTTGATCTTAATCTTCCTGAGACCCATATGATGCCGTAGACCATTAATTGTATTATTTTGTTTTAAATGTTGAACCAATGAACAATGAATTCAATATAATTATATACCTATCGTAACATTCAAGTTTTGAAAAATTGATATCAAATTAATTTAGTATAATTGTATTTCGGATTTCTTATATTTATGGTAGATCTAAGTTTTGTTTAGCATATGCATGATATGTGGTATTCTAAATTTAATTCTTGTTTTTACTTTTTAGGCTGCAAATATGTCTATAACTATGATTTTTATATGTTTTATGTACGGACGTACCCAGACGTACCCACACCAAAAAGCCGTGTCAAGACCGCATTCCATTACCCGTACTCATTCAGCAACTTAGCTTGCAACAAATTAAATTAAGCCACATTAAGCTACAACTTCCTATCACCTCTTTCTCACTCTCAATGTGAGGCTTCAACATAGCCATCACCTTCTCATCGCAATTTCCCTTTTTCACAAGAGGTTATATTCTTCTTCAACTCTGTTCAATAGAGTTCTGCTCCTCTTTCCTCTTCAACCATGCAGCCACGGGGACGATAATAGACCATGGAAAAGTGCCACATGGTTAAAGAAGCTCAAGCAGCAACAAAATACCATGCAGCCTCCACTACTCATCCAAGAATGCCACATGATCAAGAAATGCAATAATGGAATGTTTAACAGCCAGGGAAGATGTTGAACAGCAGCAACAAAAGTCTAAGGGCCAAAGTAATAGCCTACCATGTAGAAGAAAGAAGAAATCACAGCCTAACAAGGACAACATCCGTAATCTGTCACTTGCTTAGAATAGTATGCAGCCTAAGAGTTGAATCTGCCTCTTCATGCATTTGAAGGCCAAGAAAATGAAGCAACAACACACACTACCAAAAACAGCCATTATATAGCTCAGTCAAGATAGGAATCTTCCCATGCAAACAAAACAATGACCACCACAACAGAGAAAAGAAAGGTTACACCCAAAAGAAGGAAAAGAAGGCATGACCCCAAATCAGTTGCTAAATCGAATAAAGTCTACCACATGTAGAAAATTCAGCTACAGTGACTGCTCAATGCCCACTGTGTTGAAAGCAATAAATAACACGAGCAATAGACATGTTGCCCAGATTAGAAAAGGCAAATAGCACCTTTAATGAGATAATTAACAGCTCGTAGATAAAGAGTTTTATAACATATCATTTTAATATGATTATGTAATGTCCCCAAATAGGATTTTCGTTTATCTTCTGACTTTTGTATTTTTTCTAATTTCTGAAACAAAATACAAACAGAAATAGCAAACCAAAATGGAAGAAAATTGCTGGAAACTTCTTGTCAAACCCTCTATGGCTGGAATACAACTTCAAATTCACCCAAAATAGCAAAATTCAACTTGTAGATGTCAAATTACCCAAATGAAATAGCTGGTTTGTGTCTGATATGAAATGGACAGCCAATAGAAACCTTATGACATGCAATTATGCTCAGATTTGAAGACTATATGCTTTGCATATATCAAATATCAGTGCTGATATGACTAAAACTAAAAATAAATGGATTAAACCTTCAAATGCCAATAATCACACAAATATGGAACCCTAGGATATCAAACATGCTTGGATTTGAATTATGCATCAATTTATCATCCTCAAAAATGATTTTATTTGATTTGCAACAGCTGGAGCAACTTAATTGACTGATATGCACAATTTCAGACTTACAACAATTGATTTTGACCAGAAATGATGAATGTGCAGTTGCCACATGCTGAAGGAAACCCTGTATGGCAAATAATTAGCAAGTTTGGCAGCTGGATCTGACTTAAGGAATGTTGTAACAGCAGCATTGACAAGACAAATGACCTAGGAAGGTGACATGGCAGCTGGAAATTATCAAATAGAGGCTGCACAGCAGCCAAATACCCTCCAAAATGCTGATAACATCTCAGAATATGTCTGCAAACGGCAATAAATGCTGATGCAACTCACCCAAAATGATGCCAAATCCTCCTTCAATGCTGGCACACTCAATTATGGACTGGAAAAGTGATAAAACAGCAGTAAAATCTCATAAGAAAATGGAGCACATCTGAAGAAACGCATCTCAGGTGTCTAAATTTCTTAAATTTAGAAAGCTTTCAAAACAATGGTCTATCCATCCAATATTTGCATCTCTACGTAGGTTACAATACAGCCTAGATGCATTCCAATGCACTTGAAGGGGATTTGTGCTGTCCAAATTAGAGGTAAATATAGTTCTTTAGGTCAGGACTCACAGGTAGGCCAGACAACATTTTAGCCTATCAAACCTGCCCTGTCATGGCCTACAAGTGAAATTCATTCAATATACCTTCTATATTTTTTGAACTTTTGTATACCTATATGCAACCTCGTGACCAAACCGGAAGTAAACCAACCTTGCCGGTCTATGTAATACTGTAAAGGTAGAGATATTTTTTCAAGTCACGTGTGAGAGAGACACCAATTTGATGCATGAGAGCCCTCCTCGTCGAAGAATATAAGCCGATTGGCTTTCATCTATCCTATTGTCATGTCCCCCTAAATTGTAATACCCAAATATGAAATATTGAAATACTAATATATATATGAAATGTAAATCTGAATATTGCTATAAATGATATTATAAAGATAATACAATTATAATAATTATTATTAAAATAAACATCAAAATATATTTTGCAATTTAAATATCACTATAAATAATATTATAAATATCATGCAATTATCAAAATAACATTGTTATAATACAACATCTTAAATGCTAACCATTTAAATATCATTATGATTATGATCTATAATAAATAAATATAAACCATTATATATGAATCTGATATTACTATTAACCATAAGGAGTAAAGGAATATTACGGGTGTTGTGATTAAAGTTTAATAAGATAGTAATTAAAGTTAAGAAGAGGGGCCTTTTGTTGAGGGGTTGTGTCTATAGTAACCGGTCACGTATACTCATAAAATATGTCTCCTTTGAAATGGATATAAAGGGAGGAAGTTAAGAAATGTGTAGGGGGTGGATCATGATAGAAGGAAAAAAAATAAATAAATAGGGAATCGGGAGAATATTTCTGAGTATAGCAGCAGAGATAATATGCAGATTTAGGAGACGAAATATGCAGATCTAAAGGAGTATATGCAACAGGGAAATGGAATAAAGTAGACCAATATTAGTAGGTATGGATCATTATTTAGGGAAACATTCAGAAATAAAGGACATGGAGAACAACAAGGAAAAGCAATACAATCTGTGACTGATTATCAAGGAAAGATCATCACCACCGCTGACAAGCAGGAGACTCTCAGGAAATTCAAAGCACGCGAATTGAGTAAGTTTCAGACGCGATTAAAAGGTACTTCATCACTGTAATCACTGGAGTTTATGGTATTCAAAATATAATACTGATCAAAGGATTGAAATCAATATTAAATATATATACTTAATGCAATAACAATGAATGTCTGTGTGCACTCAACCAGTGGTAAATTACGTATTCAGTCAAACATGCAATGTCAGGTGAACACATATTAATAAATCCCGACAACACATATGTGCCAGTATAATATGTATAACATAGCAATAGAATATACGAAATACTAAACTCTATATCTAAAAGTAATGTATGATCTTAAATCAACGTCTGGTAATTTATGACTTCAATCAAATGTAACCATAGATGAATATATGTCTGTATGTATCAACACAATGCAGCTAACTGAATCATTAACTAATCTACACATCAAAAAGAAATAAATATATATATATACCAAGTGTCTAATATAAAGATCACAATAATACTATTTCAGCAATCATTTGCTTCCCACGTAAACTATCTCTATTGACTGAACTCTTTCCCTGACGCTCATTGAGGAGAGGATGGTTGTGGGAGGGAAAGGCTGGTAAGTTCGAGCACATGTAGGATATCCCAAGATGGCAATAAATCCTGAGGGAGTCCACTTGGAGCTTGGTCACGCGCCCTCGGCACTGTAAGGCGTCCCTCCTCCAATGGGGTCTAGAAGAGGGGTAAAGGCAATGATCTATTCCAGTCATACGTGATAGGTTACGATTAACTATGATGAGTAGAGGCTCATGTAATTTGTAGATAATGGTGTATCTATTAATGCATTGCTGTTGTTCTAAATAGGATCAATGCAGTTAAATAAGAATAAATCTATATAGTTAATTAATCAAAAGCAATCTTTATTAAACTAGAATATAGAATGAATTTGTGCATTTCATTTCTTTTCTAGGGCAAATTAAATAAGGGACATTACACCTATTCATATATTATTCAAAATTTGTACTCCTTAGTTTTGTCACCATGAGAAAGCTCAGGTATGGTGAAATTTTGCCTATTAACCTAGATATGGAATAATAGAGTAGGCGTCCACGAGGAAACCTAAGAAATATATAAACTTCTTTCACACAATTGAAGATATCACTCATAACCCTCATTTCAAAAGCCGAGTACAGAAGACCTTATTTTCAGATTATGGAACTTCAATACTCAAACAGTAATCAACAGAAAGCAGAGTATGTTTGAATCTTGTACGGATTCATAGCAGTAAAAACAAGCGGAGCAAGAAGCTGAATTACAGTATCTTTTCAAGACTGAGCAATTAGATATTATTAAGGAAATCTAAAGTCATTAAATACTAAATGCAGAGTACCTGATTGTCTTCCGCGGTTGATGCCATGATTGTCCAATTTATGATTTCCTTGAAAATCCAAGCCAAGATTCATGTACAAATAAATAGTTAGAATAAAATTTAACGCTCCATCTTAAATGTTCGGTAACCATGCCACAGACGCACCAAAAATTGTAACAATCAGCCTAGCTAGGGCTATACCTGAGGAGCGAAAGATCGAGCTGTCGAAGGATCAATCCTCACTTCATGATACGGAATAAAATAAATTCAATTTCATCTCATTTCATTTTCTCCCGTATTTATGTCAAACACTAGTTATTGGTTTTCGGAGATTTTTGGCTAGCGTAACGCACTTGTCAAGCTGAAGACGGGATTCAACCTGCAACGGTTTGCAATTTCAAATAACCTTATTTAAAAGTACCGTATAAAAGTCGTCTATTAAGAAATTATATAGGGGAAAAGGGCCCAAAGTAGGGTGGGAGTCTATACCGGGGACAGAAGTAGTCCCACATGGCCCCACATTAGAGCGTTTTAATGTGCAATTGTAAAACAGTTTTCACCCACAAAGTCAACAAGGGTATTTGTATGACTGTGCCATCCAAATTGTACTATAATCGATGAATATTTGTCCCATACACAAATAGATATTCGCAGTCTTACATGTCAGAGAATATTCAAAGCACATTTGACACCACAAACATACAAGGCATATTGCTTGTTACTGGCTCGTATTTAAAACATGCACCCAAAATATAAAATTAGTATAACCCAAACTCCCCTATAATGTCACCACTTGCATTACATTACAGCCAATTTTTTCATAGATCAAATGCCACGAGAATAACTAGGAGCGACACTATCCCATCAGCAAACCCAATCCAACCCAACCCCCATCCCACTTGCCCACCAACACAACACTCAGACGAAAATCAATCATTCATATATGTCCCATTGGTCAAATCGATGCTCACTACTATTAGTGCCTTCTCCTTTTTTGCCACCTGCAACCACCAAAACAATGGTATTAAAGCCACCAAAATCTCTTGTCAAGCAAACAAGGATTGCACACCATTAATACATACAAACACTACGATTGAAGGCATTGGATCAAGATTTCAAATTTGAAAAAAAAAAGGGACATGAATTAAAGACTCCATACCAAACCAGCATTGAACATATAAGGAGATTTTCAAATTCAAAAATGCATTACTCAATCTCTTCCAATTTCCATTTAGCACATCCCACTTTCATTTTCAATTATACGATTTCTTATAAAAATATGAAGAAAGTCCAGAGGCAGCAGCAGCATCACCCTAAGAAGCTACAAGTATTCTACTACTATTAATTATTTATGCCTACAGATGCCAATATGTTGTATGCTATGAATATGTTGTCCACAAATTTGTAAATATCCAGGGTTTCACACTAATGTTGTTTACATTGGGTTTTTCATTTATGTTCTTTATGCCTCGGAATGCAAATATGGTGTATGTGATGTCAATTTTTGTCACAGTGACCTATAACTCAATATCTGGGGTTTGAACTTACACTTTTTATGAATGTCAAGTCATTTTAGTTTAATTTCAGGGTTTCACTGGTTTTCGTGTCCTCTATACTATTCCATGCACTCCTAATCTCTTGTTCTTCATTGCACGACATTTACTTTGCATTGTGTTTTTCATATTTGCTTCCTTATAGGAAATATAAAATGGGTTTGACTAGTTTAAATGGTTTTTCATTACTATTAGACTTGTTCGATGAAATATGGAAAAGGTTTGACTGGTTTTCTGTCATGCACTTGTACTCGTGTGTTCGTCATTGCACAATCTTTAACTCTGCAATTTGCTTTTTACATTTGTTTGTTATTCCAAAATACGGAAATGGTTAAAATAAATCACACTGCAAATTATTTTTTTATATTTGACTATTACTACCAAATATCCATAGGGTTTTAATGTTTATCATTTCGAGGATTTTTGCCATGCACTTGCATTCGTGTGTTCCTCATTGCATAGACTTTAACTCTGCAATTTGCTTATAATATTCTCATGTTATTCCGATATATGAAAATGGTATCACTGGTTTTCATTTCGAAGATATTTTGGCATGCAATTGTATTATTTTGTTCTTCCATGCACGATAATTATGTCTCCGAAATGTTTTTTTTATTTGATTGTTACTACCAAACATGGAAAGGGTTTCATTGGTTCACAATTACAGGGTTTTATGTCATGCACTTGTATTCCTTTGTTTGACAATGCACAAACTTTAACTCTGTAATTTGTCTTTAATATTTGTTTATTATTCCCAAATATGAAAATAGATTCACTTGTTTTCATTTCGAAGATATTCTGCCATGCAATTATATTATTTTGTTCTTATATATGAAATTGCATATATATATATAACATGTAGGGTATGAGGATGAGAATGATGAGGATTATGAGGTTTTACAATCACTCTACAATCCTGAGTTCTAAGGTGGGGCTAGGCGAGTCAGTTTCTAGGTTCAACTCTTCACCTCAGGGAGCTCTTTGCCTGAGAACGTCAGCGTAGTCTCTGGATGACAGCGCGGCACATTGGCGTCTCTAAAGTGCATTGTAGTCCATATGGTCAAACAACAGCAGAGGCAAGGTTGAACTAACCAAAATGACTGATGGCCTAGCTACTCAACTAAAAGGCCAAAATGAAATGAGTAAATAAATGAAGTATTCTCTAATGTTATAAAGTAGAGAAGCAAGTGTAAGAAGAGTAAGAAGGATCTCACCAACGAATTCGTTCGCTAGTTGATCTTCCTCGCAACACGCACACCTACACACAGCAAGAGGGAAAATGTTGGGTGTCTAAATAGGGGTCTTCCTCCGTCAGACCCCCGTTTAGGTGTTTCCACCTCCACGGATCGCCGAGGAAACGAGATAAAGAAATAGTGTAATAAAGGAAACACAAACACTACAAAACAGTACTATGCTACTCAACAAAGTGATAGAGGAGAGGAGAGGGAAGCTTACCACCTCCACTAAGAGCACTCAAGGCTGCTTGGGGGAGAAATGAGAGGAACTCAAGCCTCTACTGCAATGGCGTGGTCCCAAATGTGCTCTATTGAAGTGATGGAGTGAAGCTTTTGCTGCAATGGAATGCTTAGATGCTTGAAGTGAGTGAGAAAGTGAATGCAAGAGTGTGAGCATGGGAGCTTGAAGTGTGCAATAGCTCAGAAGAAGTTGGATTGAATGTTGAAGGGGTGAATTTGAAGAAGGAATGGAAGAAAATGACCATATTCGGGTCA
>VDFB02067859.1:0-29083 GCA_007258455.2 Sequoia sempervirens | reverse complement strand
GAATTATCTAGGGAGAAGAGTCAAAATCTAAGGGGGGAAAGTGCTAAGAGATAGTTGTGTTGATGGTGTTTTTCATATCATGTGTTTCCATCAATTCCAAAGGGGGAGATTATTGGATATTGTGGTTTTCATTGATGTCAACACTATTAGCATTAATTTCTTTAAGGTTGTATATGTTGAGGATATTGAGAAAATTGTAATCAAATAAGTTGCAAGTTGTTGATGGTGAAATGAAGTTCTATTTAGCCAACATCATGGATAGCTCAGTATATTTATCATAAGAGGTTGTGGATTAAATGGTTTGTTGTCAAGTATATCTAGTTTATCCATGTGAAGTTTCAGAGATCCGCATGAATATTTGATCGAGTTATGAGTATCTGTGTTTTGTTAGTTGTTCAGTTGTTCTAGTTGGTGTTCCTGAAAGAAGATGATGTGATTCTAGTAATCCAAGTTGTTTTGGATGCTTCTGTGGTGTTTCATGATGCTTTTTTATGTTTCTAGATCGTGCTCTATTTGTGTTGTACATTTGCATTGATCGTTGTGCTCACGATTGGTGATTTTCTTTTGTGTGTTCATGATTTTCATGTTCATGGCTGATAGGGTGATTGTAGTGTGTTGTGGATCTACATGGCATAATTTTTGAAGGTGTTCCAAATTTGACAATATTATTTTGGATCCTTGTTATGTTGTGGCCAACATTGTTTGATTAACATTGAAAATTGCTTATGATTTTGGCTGATAGTTTGTACACATTTTTAATATTTTGTTGGGCCGACATGTAGTTGATGTTATTATTTGTTGCAGATATATATGATCGATTTGTTATGCCTTTTGGACATATGGTGAGTGAAGTGGTATGTGAAGTGTGCGCGTGTTGTGTGTGAATAATGTTCTAATCTTTCGAAGGAAGAAGTTAAGTGTGAAGAAGAGTGAGTAGATGTTTATATGCTTAACCGGAACTGTAATCAGGCATTAACAGATGCTATTTTCTCAGTTCAAAATTTGGATGTAATCTAATTTTTTTTGTAAGACAGTGTGTCTACCTTTGGGAAGTAATCCTCTTTGTATTTGAGTAGTGTGCTCTAGGCAGTGTGCCTAAATGCATGTGCATTCCCATTCATATTTATTTTGTACTTTTAACAGGGTATAATCTTGTGAACTAACCTCCATTATGGTTTTTCCCCTAACAGGGTTTCCACATAAAAAAATCTTGGTGTTAGGTGTATTTCCGATATGGTGATGGTTTATTCTTTCATGTTTATTTATAAGATCTGAGAATAAGTTTAATTTGTATAATTTTTGTGACAATTGATTCACCCCTCCCACTCCCAGTTTTCTACCCTTGTGTTGGCAACAATTTCATGATGTGTTTTTTTACTCAACTATTTGAAGCATGTGATAACAAAGTGTTCTTCATGATATTGTTTTCCTTAGTTCCCCATAGCAAGTTGCTCATTATCATAGTTTCCCTTTTCTATACTCCATATTTTAAAGTTGACTATTTCATCATATGTTATTTTCCTGTTCATACAAGTCAAACAATGTATGTAAGAGTTGACTTCCGAATTGAAAATTTGAGTTGCATTCTTTGGTGGAAAACCCACATTAAATAGAACTTGTAAACACAATGGGTAGCAATAATTTGTGCAAAGTGGCTATAAGGCCACACAGTTAATTGGGAATTCGAGCTACATTACTTGGCACTGAATATTATAGAGAAATAGAGAAAGATTTCCTGGGTTTTTTAATGAAAACATGGAGCTTACATCTTCAACAAAAGGATGTTTCTAGTTCTCATTGGTCAATAAGGATTGCAAAAAAAATATGAATTTAGAATTGACAAGGCAACTGTTACATAAATTTGTTGTCTTGAATCAATATATTTCATGATGTTCTTTTCCCCTCATTTGTTTCCCTCATATGTTTGAGTATCAATATGTTTCACGATATTCTTTTCCACTCATTTGTTTGAATCTTCTTGTAATAGATTATTCTATTGTTCTTATAACAAGGGTTGTTTTTAATTTTTAAAATTCTGAAAATTTTGTTGTGGTTATTTTGTTTGGATGGAACATGGTATATGTCTTCTACCAATATGTTTCATGATGTTATTTTTTACTCAACTATTTGAAGTTCATGATAGCAAAGTGTTCTTCATGATATTGTTTTTCTCAGTTCCCCATAGCAAGCTATTCATTATCATAGTTTTCCTTTTCTATACTCCATATTTTAAAGTTGACTTTTTCATCATTTATAATAATTTTCTTGTGGTTCTTACATATATTCCTAATAGTTATTTGATAATTTACTTATTTTTCTATAGTTTTTAGTTCCAGATGATGTAGTTTGAATTTAGAATTGACAAGCCAACTCTCACATAGATTGTTTGTCTTGTATCAATATTTTTCATTACATTTTTTTTACCTCATCTATTTCAAGCTCCCTGTAACAAAGTGTATATTTTTGTGGTATAGTTCTTGTAAATTCTAAAATTTTGCAGACTGATACTAACTGCAATCATGGCATTGATTTGTATCTTTGGGCTGGTTGTAGCTTTTACATATATATATATATATATATATATATATATATATATATATATATTTAAAAATGTACATATACGTAGATATATATATATCCATGTATACAGACCAAGACTATTGTGACTTGTTTGACAATCCAAGAGTAATATATATATATATAGATGTATATCGAAATAGATGTGTATGGTATCTTTATTCCTATTTATGTAGACTTTGATTTAGAAAGAGTAAAAAATATCAAAGGACCACAATGCCTCTTTTGACAATGCAACTTAATAGCAATATTTTCTCCCACATTTTGGAGTATACTTTCCTATACTGCAACATTGAATATTGCATTTACTTCCTCTAGTGCCATGGTGCAACAACGCCAAGATGCATTAACCCTCACATGAGAAAACATTTACCATTTTTCTTTTTTGTATTGAGGCAACCAACTCCATGACCACCAAACCACATAATTAGGAAACTCCATGTTGTTATAAACAACCCCTAGAAACCCCCCCACTGAAAGTACATATGGATATATATCTAGTTATATGTGTTTTTAAAAATATGTAGACAAAGGGAAAATTCAATGCATATATGTACTTAATCATTTTGATTCTTTTTGTTGTATATTCTATTTTTTGCATTAAAAAAGATTAAGGCAATAGGTAGCAACATATAGAAATGTTTGCATATAGGTATTTATAGAGATATAGTAAAAACTTGCATGCATACATATATAAGCAACGTAAAAAATAAACAAATTCATATAGGCATATATACATTTGCATTTATTATTCCTATTGTTTTTGTTGTATCTCCTATTGTTTTGACAATATTAAAAGTTGAATGGTTCTAACCATTTTCATTTAATCAAAATAGTAAAATGGTTGCTAGATTATCAATATTTCTAAGTTGTATACCAATTGCCATTGGATGTTGTAATACATTAATCTTTTATTTTTATTGTGAAATAGAGGTGCCAATGAGTCAGCTATAATTGGAACCTTTCCTCCCTCTAAAAGGTCCCAAAACTATGTCTACGATATTGGACTTTGTGGATGGATCTCCAAAGCCCTCCACAATTGATTTGGTGATTAATTTGGTGACACCTCTGATAGGCCCTGCTACAGAGTCCAACTTTGAGGGTACCATCTACCAGCCTCCAGATCTTGATTCTGTAAGTTTGTATTTCTTTTTCCTTATACCTACTACAAATTTGTTGTTATTGTTTCCTTCCTCTCCTATAATAAACTTGAACATTGTCTTTCAGTTCCTTTAATTTTAGGATTCTCAAATAAAAAAAGATACACCACATACGCTTTACTATTTATGTCTCCAATTTTATTGGCCTTTAGGTATATACACAAATGGCTGGCCCTAGTAAAGCATATAGATGTGGAAGTACATATACATTGATCTTTAAGAACACGTAAAAATATCTCTTGGAAGCTTTTTTTTCCTTACTCATTTTATCCATTTGATGTTATGATGTGCATTTTCCTTGATTTAACTTGTCTTTATAGGCTGCAAATAAACAACCAACTTTGACTTAATTTGCAATTTTTTCTATCAATGTTGGACATGTCATTCCCTCTTGGGTCCTTCAGCTTTTGTCCTTAAAAAAAATTGGCAGTGATGAAGGGTAGGTTGAGAGATACAAGGTTGTCTTGTCTGATGGAAAACATATGCAAATAGGAACCCTGCCTTCCTAATGCAATGATTTGTTGTTTTTAGGTGCCTTGAAAATAGGGTCCCTTATATGTTTAATAGACTACGTCTGTAGTAATGTCCAAGATTCAAGGTGGGCTACATTGTTTTTTGTCTATTTTTAAAAATTCTCTTTCTCCTTCGTATGTGCCTAATATAATCTCTTGAATATATTGTTTTGATTTTTTTCTAGGGCCTTAATCATATTTAGCTTAGTTGTGATTATGTCTGATTGTCAAATCATTGGGACCCCTAGGTATCTATTCAAGTAGCAAGAAGAGAAAATGGTGGGGTCAATCTTTCCTTCTCCTTCTAAATAGACCCATAAATTTGGTTTGTAATTATCTCCTAAAAAACAAAATAGCTCTGCAAATGTTAGCCCTATTAAAGCTTTGAACATTTATCAAAATGTTTTGATAGTGAAATTACATGTAACACATATTAGAGAGATGTACCATTTCCACAAACAAAGAGGTGAAGGCCAAGTTGAGGTGGGTACAACTTATTTAATATCAAGAGGATTAATAAAGGAAGCAAATAAAAAATTCAATAAATTAAATAGTAACCTTAAAATTGTTTTGTATGAAAAATCAACAATTAAACAGTGTGAAGATGAGATTTCCATGCCAGAAAAAACCTCTAATTTTGTGTCAATTAGTGACATAAGCAATATAGTGATAATATCTTGGTTGATATTATTGGAATTGCAGACCATGTTGGGTACATATCAACTATTCACAGGAAAAATGGAACTAAAACCATCTGACAAACTATTAAACTATATGATATTTCTACTTATTTCATTGATGTTAATTTGTGGGGCCCAAGTTGGCAAGAAAAAGGTGATGCCTTGGAGTGGATGTATCTTTCTGGTGATATAGTCATAGTTTTTTTGTAGGGTGGTTGTGTAAATTTATCAACACATCAACAACAACAGTCCTTGTCATTAACCCTTATATTCTTTAGGAAAACACTCTTAGATCCAAGGGCCTAATCAAAGTAAAACAAATGGTTTCATCTTCTTTTGCACCTCATAGGTTGCATCCTTCAAATGATAGAGTTAATATTGCATTCATCTTGAACAACTTCCTTGGCTTTCCAAAAACTATTGAAGCCATTTTTAAAACAACCATTCAAATTGTAAAAACTGAGTCTTTTTGTTATCCTGCTTGCCCATTGTTGGTTAATGGGAAAGAATGCAAAAGAAAATGTACACGCTCTCATGTCAATGTTTGGTTTTTTGATCATTTCCATATTGAAATTGAGGAATGCAACTATCACTATCTTCTACAATTAATGTTGCAAGACCATTCAACCAGCCTTTGGTCTATTGCTTTTGATGAAGTTGCCACTAGTTTACTACAAATTCCAGCAAAAGACCTCTACATGTTACAGGACATCTCTGAGTCTACAACAAATCTCGTTGCTATTATTAAAGGCCTTGTTTGTAAACCATACATCTTTACTTTCTTGATCAAATCAGATACTTACAATTTTGAGGACCGGCTTAAAACAACAATTGTGAAAGAAACAAAAAATTATTTCAAAGTAGAGTGTAAACCATTACTTTTACTGCTCCAGAAAAAAGCTCCACTAGTGAACCTACGCTTTGACTGCTCTTTTGCAATTTCCAAAATTTCTCCTAGTCTTGCCTTTTTAATGCTCACTATGGGATTCAAAGACTTTTTTTTACAAATATGAACATAATTTATTCTTATGTTTGCATATATATATTTTCACATTGATTGATGTCCCATCCTTTTGATTTTAACATGGTGCCTAGATTGTTTTTAGTCCGCACTATCACTATGATTCTTCATTCCTATTATATGGTGGAATTTTTAGTTCTTCTATATGTATTCTAAATTCACTTCTTCCCTTTGTAATAATTGAATAGAAATATTATCTTCAATGGAAAACATATAAAAATAGTCAAATACTAAAAATGGTTAACGAAGAAATCTGTATAATACTTGTATATATATATATATATTTATATATTACAATATTCAAACCATGTTATTTCTCTTGTGATCATCCATATATATACATTTATATCCACATGGATACATATATATTTGGTTATACGTATGTGTAATTACTTTGATGATCATAACTAATATTCAAATAAAAAAATGATAATAAATTACATCAAAGTAATTAATAAATTATCTATTGTCACATAAGCATTGGGAAAAATATCCCATACCTAAAGTTATGGAATGATGTTTTTTAAAATAATACTTTTTTATTGAATATTAGTAATTAAAGACATGACTAATAACTCTTTAAAAGAGGAAAATCCTTTAATCTTCCATATTTTTCATAAATACTATTTAATCTACAACTTCAATTCTTCTATGTATTTATATGCATATGTATCTTAAAATAATTAAATAATAGTCTACCAATTGATTGATTAGCCTAGCAAAAAGGTAAAATATAAATGTGCATCCAGGTATAATAAATATAAAGTAAGACAAAGATAAAATTATATCGTTCCTAAACCAATCTATATAACAGTTCACTTGTCAATTCAAACTTCAAGCTATATTATTTGACACTAAATATTATAGACAAATAGGGAAACTGTAAAACAACTACTATGTAACCGTTGCCTTCTCAATTCTAAATTCATAATTTTTTTGCAATCCTTAGTGACCAATAAGCAACATTTAGTAACACCCTTTGTTGAAGAGGTAAGCTCCACGCCATCATTAAAAACCCTGTGCAAGTGTTCTCTATTTCTCTATAATATTTGGTGGAAAGTACATGCAGAATAGAAGAGGTGAAAAAATTACTAACCCTACCATATTTTTTTTATGAAAGAAAGAATATTTAACTGAAATTGCTCATATGGTAATGATTATAACACCAATTATGCATAGAGATAACTACAAGCAGTAAATGGAGACCACTAAGTATATGTATATGTATATGTATATGTATATGTATATGTATATGTATATGTATATGTATATGTATATGTATATGTATATGTATATGTATATGTTTATGTATATGTATTTGTATATGTATATGTTTATGTATATGTATATGTATATGTATATGTATGTGTATGTAAATACATATATGTATATGTATATCTATTTGGGTATGTGTGGGATCATCATGGAAAAACCAGGACTTTAAGTGGTGATGAGAATTTAGAAAAATCAAAGTTAGGCAACTTGACATAAAAATCTGAATAAGTTATCTATATTATTTCAAAAATATATAAGAATAGAATGTGTAGTAAATTGTATGTAGTTTCTAAACTACTCAGTTTATTTTTTTTTTAAATCTATTTGGTGAAAATTTGAAATTTCAATGCAATAGTACTTAAATTTCGGGAAAAAAATAAGTAGGTGTTTGTCGACCACCCTAACCACAATAAAATGATAATATTTTTTTATAATATTTTAGATATAAGTAGAGGACTCATGTCAGATGTGATGCATATTTTTTTGTAATTTATTTCCAAGTAAATTATTAATTATAATTTTTATTACAACTTTTAAAAATATAAAAACACATATGTCGACAACCTTAACTTGGTCAAAAATTCATAAAATTCATTTTTTAATCCTATAGTATAGCATAGATGTGACACATGTTTGAATTCAAAAATGTGATCCCATTTGAAAGTTGTAGATGTCTTTCAATCAGCCTATCAATCGATGTTAGTTGTAATTCAAATAGAAAAATGAATAATAATTATTTATTAAATTCAAAGTAAAGCATAATTTATACTGGTGGAAAGTTGAGAATCTTGTTTAAAAACCATTTTTATTTCATCAATTTTGGGTTAAAAAAAAAGTCGTCAGCCACATACCCTACACATACCCATATGTATATGTATATGAATATGTATATGTATGTGTATGTGTATGTATATGTATATGTATATATATGTGTGTGTATATATATATATATGTATATGTATATGTATATGTATAATGTTGATCTATAGAATTCTCTTTTAAGCTATATAGTCTTTTGTACATTGGATTTTTTGCTTAATATATGATAACACTCTTTGCAATTTGTGAGGGCTTGCACGGGCCTGTTCACAACGGTGGACATTGTTGACTACATGGGTTGGCGGTGGTGGAGTTTTTTTCCTCGCTCAATAGGTATAGAATGTTAAAAACCTACCATGCACCTCTACTAGTTGGAAGGTTGGATGGTTTAACAAGTGTTGTGTTCTACAATCTGCACTATCTCCTCCCCCTATTGTTGTTGTAGATTGTTTTTATACTATTTTTTTTTCATTCCATACACATCTAACCACTGTAAATATATATTTTGATAGATTCAAATAAAATGTTGCTTTGCAGTAATATGATGTTGGCCTCAATGCAAGCATAGATGGAAAAGGAGATATGAAGGCCATCTATGGAACAATTTGTGCCTAAAATACAACCATAGTTGTAACCATAATCAAGGTTTGTTTTATAAATTTATATTTTACTAACTTATACATTCACCCCTTGTCTTTCTATAGGGATAGATATCCTCCAGTACATACCAAAGTTATACATTCACCCCTTTTCTTTCTACATGGCTAGATATGTTCCAGTACATACCAAAATCAAGTATGTTTATAATGTTATTTGTATACATTGTATTCTTTGAAGAAAAACCTTTGCTATTTGTTTAATTCATTCCTTTTAATGATATTTGTGTATTTCATCTACAGAATTACTTCTGCTTTGAAACAAGACCTTCTATATATTCTCCTTTTCCTATATTTATCAACATTATAGATAAATTCCATCTTCCTCAATTCTTTATCAACATTCTCTATTTTAAAAAGTTATTGTAGCAAAAAAAACACTAGGAAAAGGAATCCAACTGTATGTGAAAATCAATGCTTCCAAACATAGATAGATACATATACACATATATATATTCAAGAAAAATAGATTAATTATATGAGAGGTATTAGAATAGCACTTATTTTTGTTACTATATACTATACACAACCATTCATCTTCCACTGATCAAGGAAACCAACTCCACCACCACCAACCCATGTAATTACCAAGTTTTGTGTCACCATAAAAAAATAAAATCAATTAAGTCCCCCCCAGCCAGAACATCTCTAACGCCAACAAATATAATTCACAAATGGGCTGACGAAAATCCCAGTGGAAACTTCAAGAAAATTCTTACATACACTTGACTACAATAACCATAGTCGATTCCACACATTGCATTTGTCCATGCTTCTACAATTATCTTTTCAACTTATGGGAAAAATTATCTCTACACAACTTTTTATCAACATCCCATCTTTTTAAAGTTGTTACACCAAAAAAATTCCACAATATAAGAAATCATATATCATGAACCATAGATTTTTGGGTATGGGGCTTATAGGCTACTCTTGCACTCTTAAGATGTTTCACCTAAAAGGAGGGAGATGAACCACACACAAAATCTAACTAGTTCACTCAAATTAAGATGTGTATGATGCAATTAAGACTAAATGAGAAGATCTAAATGCAACTATGTAATGTAATGGGCTAATTGTGAATGCAAGACCTAAGAATTATGCAATGTTGGAAAACACAATGTGATTTGAAAAAATGAATTAAACATGAACAAATGTAAAATAGAAATGAAGAAGGTTGAATCAAAGTGCACTTGGAAATCTGATGAAGGTTCTAGAGTGTTCTGAATGATGATAAAAATCACTAAAAATACTAGTGGGACTCATTCGCCACCAATGGTGAATCAGTCCTACTTTTGATGAAAACTTTTGGAAACTAGTTTTTGAGTGTTGAGATCTAAAATCTGAAAAAATCTAGATTTATAGCCTTAAGGTGGGACTCATTCACTACTGATGGTGAATCAGTCCACTCCAAAAAATTTGTGAAATCAGGGACCAATCCTATAGCACCAGATCTAAGATTTTCTGCTTGTCGGGTTGACAAAGTCAAATCTACATAAACCAAACAAAATGTCTTCTCCAAGCATGAAATAGGTTGTAGTTGACTTGAAACACTTTGTTGAATTATTTTCCACTTTTCAACACCTAAATGCTTGAAAATATGCATACACAAGTTTGCAAAAATACATGCAGAAGGGAGAAAATGGTTAAGGATTAGGTTTTAGGGATTTGCCTTGGTCAAATCCCACTTTGGTAGTCAAACCCTCAATAAAATGATGAAATGGAAGAGAATGATAAGAAAATAACATGAAAATGCTATCAAATTACCAAACCCTTGTTGAATAACTCTGAAGATATATTAATGGCTTCTCTTGATACTTGATTGATGCTTGATTGAAAGATGTAAAGTGCTCAAATGCTAATTGAATACTTAGTGAATAAAAAGATTTCTTGAATGAGTTAGGAGATGTAAAATGAGGAGAAAAACACATATTTATACATGTTTGTGCCTTAATAACTTGATGATACCTCATCACAGGCTGACATAAGGTCATTTTAAATAAAAACTTGAAAGAAAATTTAAAATATTTTGAATTTTGATGATCTAATTTATGGATCTATGATAGTTGATTTGAATGCTTATGTTAACAATTACAAACCAAAAGTACTTAATTAAAACTCAACACTTAACAAAATTAAATTAATGAAATTACAAAGAGATTAAAGAAAGAAAAAAATGAGAGAGAGAATGAGAGTGCAAATGAAATTGATAACGGAGTTCATCATTCAAAACGACTACTTCTCCAGGCCCCTCTCTAATGAGTGGACCGATCCAATTATTCCTCTAGAAATTTGGTTATATTCATCAGAAAAATATCCCCTTGGTATACAAGAAATCTTCAAATTGCACCTCCAAAGTGTGTGAAATCAAGCTTCCACAAGCACGAAATTACAATAATTTCTCCAAGGAAAATAATCTCTCACTCTTGCAAAATTCTTCCAAAATCACTTGACCTCACACTCCCTATTCTACCCCATTTTATATTACATTTTTTTGCAAAAATTGGTGTAAAACCAATTAACTACCCAATCTCCCTTACATAGAGAAAATTCCAATAATATCCCCTTCTTATGATTCTCGAAAGGATAATATCCCCTCATTATAATTTCTTTTTTCCATTTGAATGGTTACAAAGGGATTTATTCCCTATTAATTTGGAGATATTTTTTATGTAGTTTGAATAGGCTCCTTAATTTAGGAATAATATTCCTAATATTCTCTTAAAAAAGGGTTTAGTATTTTTATGGTTTCAAATCATAAAAATTGCCTAATTTTTAGGCTTGAAATAGAAAAAATAAGTCTAAGTTTAAAGAGGATTTATAGGTATTTTATGGGGGGTGGTGGTCCCACCACACTCTCCTCCCTTTATCCTTTCCCCTAAAAAAGGGGGATGTGTTCCCCTTCAAAAGTGGGTCACCCCCCATACCAAGGGTGGCACCCCACTTAATGTTGGCCACCCCCTATGGATGGGTGGGGCCCATCTTCAATATCTTTTAAAATATTTTTTTATATATATATTTTTTTAATTTGATTTTTAATTTTTTTTCCAAAATAATTTTTTCCACATGGAGGGATGAGGTATTTCCATATGTCAAGGGCTGATTGGTCATTGGGCTAGCTGGGCACTGACATCATTGGGTTGACCCAATATTTGACCTTCCATAACTTTGCCATACGGACTTCATTTTCTGTGAAACAAACTCTGCCGAAATCGTGATGATGAGAACTTCATAATGGTACTAACTTTGGCCCATTTTGATGGCTTTAATTTTTTTTCCTTTTTTTTTGGCCTGGTTCTAAGAGCTGACCAAAATTTTGACCATATATCTTGAGCTCTGGGACTCCATTTGACTTCGTTTGAGTTATGTTGGAGTCAGGATCCTGATAACTTTCTAATTATACCAAAACAGGAGAAAATGGAGAATTTCAAAATTTGACGAAAATCCTCTGAATAATTTGAGATAAGAGAAAAGGTGTGTTGACAAGAATAAGGGTTGTTATGATAGAGGAACATGTAAACTTTTTTTTACTTTCATAAGTAGAACCTAAAAATCTAAGGAATGAAAAGATGAGAATTAGATCAATCCTATGAAAGAAGATTTGGAATAGATTAAGAAGAATCGAACTTGGGAATTGGTCCCAAGATAGAAAAATAAGCATGTGATAGGAACTAAGTGGATTTCAGGAACAAGTTGAATGAGGATGGAAAAGATGATAGAAATATGGCTAGACTTGTGTGTAAGGGCTACTCACAAGTAGAACGAATAGATTTTGAATAGACTTTTTCTCCAGTGGCAAGGATGAAATCCATTTTTTAATGTTTTTGGCTTTTGTATCACATAAAGACTTCATGGTATATTATATGGATGTCAAGCCTACATTCTTGAATGGTGAGTTAGAAGAAGAGGTGTGAATTGAACAAGCAGAAGGTTTTCACTTATTAGATGATGTTGATATGGTCTGTAGGTTGAGGAAGGTATTGTATGGGCTCAAACAGGCTCCTAGGGCTTGGTATGCAAGGTTTGATAAGTACTCGTTGCAGAAAGGAGTTAGAAAAGGTATTGCAGATAGAAAATTTTGTAGAACAGTCTGGATAACTAAGAGGGGGGTGAATCAGTTATTATAAAACAATTTTATTGACTTTAATTAATTTAGAGAAAACTTAAATTAATAAGAATATAATCTCATAGATATGAACATGAAAGCACACAATACCATGCACAATGAACACCAAAATTTATGTGGAAACCCAAGAAGGGAAAAAACATGAAGAATGCTAATTCTCAATTATAAAACACCAGTTAAGGTGATTTTTACAAAGGGATCACTACCAAGTTTCTTATTGCAAGTAAGGCTCACTACCAGTGGGCTACTACCCGAATATTACAACCAAAGATAAAAAGGATCACTACCAAAAGAGAAATGCTAACTACCTAAAGAAAATGGCTCACTATCAGAAGAATGATGAAAGGGAATCCACCACTGAAATAACTGTCACCAACAATGACACTGGATAGAATCTCACTATCTACTACCTCCAATCATATAATTTCACATACTTCACAATGTATGGATTTTTCAATTCATCATACTTGATTTCATCGAACAAAATCAAATTTTACCTATACCATTCCATGCTTCCATAAAATCCTAAGTCGACCAAACACAATGTGTTCATAATTTCCTAAGTCGGCCAAACACAATTTAAATTAGGTCACCACAAAAAATTCTCATGATAGAGAGGAATGAAACATGGACCAAAAAGAACCTCCTCACTCAAATCAACGTGCTACTATGATATCCAGAAATAGAATATACATGTTACAGTGCAAATAATGTAATGGAACACATTAACCAATTTCCAGATTGGTCCAGAACCATAAGAGTGTGTCTCATTATGTTGCAAAATGAATGGGACCATAAAAATCATGACCAAAGATAGATAATCATAGCACAACATCTAGATCACACCAATCTGGATCACCAAAGCATTAGAATCAATCAACCAAGATATGTTGACATCAATGTCAACCATTAATGACAACAATCAACAACATCACATTCCAACAATCTCTCCCTTGTCATTCATAGAAACATTCATCAACAACAAACCAAACAACTCAAATATCAACATCTTCTTGTCTTCTTTTCTTCTCCCCCTTTGACATCAAGGACAAAGGGAAAAAACTCCCCCTGAAAAACTTACTCCACTCCCCCTATGAGGAAGCCTCCCAAAATTGATCCAGATAAGAGTGAACATGTAATATGTTGGACCAATGCACACCCTGGTGCACATTATTGTAGATTAGGAGGGAGAAAAACCCCCAACTTCTATCGGAAATACTCAAAAGTATCTTTTCTCAATGGTTTTGTGAAAATATCTACAATCTACTCTTTTGTAGGTACATATTCAAGTTTTACCTCATTTTCCAATACCTTCTCTCTCAAGAAATGATATTTAATGGATCTATATGTTTCATTATGGAGTGTTGTACCGGATTCTTAGAAATATTTATTGCATTGGTATTATCACACATAATTGAGATTAGTTCATAAAATGATATGCCAATGTCCTTCAATGTTTGTTTCATCTATAGTACCTAAAGGGAATATGAGGATCTTACAATGTATTTAGCTTCAGTACTAGATAAAGACATAGAATCTTATTTCTTGCTTGACCAAGCAACCAACTAGGAGCCAAGAAAATAAGCTCCACCACTTGTGATCCACCTGTTATCAACACATCTGGCCCAATCAACATCAGTATAAGTTTTCAAGGTGAAATATGAGTTGTTTGGATACCATAACCCCATATCTTTATGCCCTTCAAATACATAAAGATCCTTTTTACTGCAACATGTGATTCCTTTGGCTCTTGCTAAAATCTAGCTGCTAAACAAACAACATACATAATGTCTAGTCTGATAGTAGTCAAATATAACAATCCTCCAATCATTGAAATGTACATGCTTGTGTCATCTTTAGGTGAATCATCTTCTTTTGCTAATTTTCATCCGGTAACAATAGGTGTAAAAACTGGTTTGGAGTACTCCAACCCAAACTTCTTCAATAATTCTTTGGTATACCTGAACTGAGAAAAGAATATTCCTTTGTTGTTTTGATTTACTTGTTAGTGTAAGGAAGAAATTTAACTCACCTATCATCGACATTTCAAATTCCTTTTTCATTTCATCTACAATTTTTTTGCATATATCATCATTTCCTCCAAATATTATGTCATCAACATAAACCACAACAATCAACATTTGATGTAATGGAATACTGTAGTATAAATTACTATTAGTAGATCCCTTCTGAAATCCTTGTCTAACCAAATACTTATCTAATCTACCATACCAGGCTCTAGGTTCCTACTTCAACCCATATAAAGCTTTCTTAAACCTACAAACAACATCGAGGTCACTTTCAGACTTGAATCCCTCTAGTTTCTCAATGTAGACTTCTTCCTTTAGTTCTCCATTCAACAATGCATATTTTACATCCATTTGATAGACTTTGAAATCATTAAAAGTTGCAAAAGCTAGGAATATCCAGATTACTTCCATCTGGGCAATAGGGGGATATGTTTCTTCAAATTCAATACCTTTGACCTGAGTCTAACCTTTTTCAAACCAATCTTTCTTTATTTCTCATTACCTTTTCGTTTTTGTCTAGCTTGTTTCGGAATACCCACTTTGTTCCAATTACATTTTTGTCTACTGATTTGGGCACAAGTTCCCAAGTATGATTTTTCTCTATCTGATTAAGCTCTTCTTTTATTTCCTTCACCCAACTCTAATCATTGCATGCTTCTTCCAAAACCTTTTGTTTAGTTTTTGAGAGTAGAAACAATAATACTTTCTCTTGAACAACTTTTCTTCTTGTGATGATTCCCTTATTCTTATCTCCAATAATCTAGTTTTCTGAGTTATTTTTCTATACATACTTTGGGGTTTTAGTTGTAGTTGTTGGAGCCACTTGTATTTATTCTTCTTCTTTCTTATCCTTTTCTTCTTTTTCTTCTAATTCATCTAATTCATATTCAATATGATTTTCAGGATTTCTTTGAACATATTCATCTACTTTCACATTCGCAATTTAACTATCTTGTTCAATCTCTTGTTGTAACACCAGTACGCTTTGCTTCTTGTAAAGTAACCCAATAATATTCCCTCATCTGCTTATTTGTTAAACTTTCCAAGATTTTCCTCATCTCTCTGTATGTAGAATTTAATTCCAAAAATTTTGAAGTACTTTATTGTGGGAGCTCTTCCATTCCACAGATCATATGATGTCTTTCCATATTTCTTCCAGAACAGTATTCTATTAAGAATTTAAACAGATGTATGTATTGCTTCTCTCTAGTAGACCTATGCTAAACCTACTTCATTGATCATTTTTCTAGCTACTTCTTGAACTATCTCGTTCATTCTTTCCACTACACCATTATGTTGTGGTGTTCTAGGGTTAGATAGTTATATTTTATTGTCACGTTTTTCACATAATTTGTTGAATTCATTAGAAGTAAACTCTCATCCTCTGTCAGATCTTAAACACTTGATTATTCTATCAACTTGATTCTCAACTCTTGCCTTGAAAATCTTGAATTTTTCTAAAGCCTTTGATTTTTCTCTTATGAATGCAACCCAAGTTAATATGGAATAATCATCTATTAAAAGCATGAAATATCTCTCACCATGTAAGCTTCTTTTTTTGGTTAGACCACATAGGTCAATGTGTAGAAGGTCTAAAAAACTGGTAGATGATTCTTCTTTTCTTCGGAATGTTTCTCTGGTCTTCTTTCCTTCTTGAAATCCTTTGAAGATAGTGTTTTTTGGTTTGGACAATCATGGAAAATATCTTATTACTCTTGTTGAAATTATCCTTATCAAATTGTTGAAGTTGATGTGACACATCCTCTGATGCTAGAGCCAGCTATCATTGGACTGAGAAAATAAGCATATCTTTTTAGCTCCTTCTAGTTGATACATATTCCCATGTGTTCTTTTTCCAACTACAATAACAGTTTTGGATCTCACAACCATCATCCTAAAACACCAAATTATAGTCATTTTTGCACATCTATCCAACACTCAAAATATTATGATATAAACCCTTCACATAGTAAATAGTGTCAGTGTTATGCTTTCTATCAAATGTAATAGAACCAATTCCAACAATCTATGTTGTTTTATCATTTCCAAATCTAATAGAACCTCCATCATATTTATCAAGCTTCATAAACTTGTTGTTATCATCAGTTAGATGATTCGAACATACATACACTATCAATCAGCCATTCATCTCTATTTATTTTAACAAATAATGTAGCTTTAGTGTTATGATTAGATTTTGGACAAATATTAGGGATATCAAATCTAGTTTCATCCTTTTCCACCAAAACCAAACAATCCTCATGATTTGATTCACCATCTGAGATGTAGGCATCCTCATTAATATAATAGGCCTTCTTATTGATGTTTTTAAAAAATTTCCTTGTTCCCTTTTCTGGACACTTAGTTGCTAAATGACCAATCTTTCTACATCTAAAGCATTTAAGAGGTAGCATAACTTTGTATTTTCTGGTACCTTTCTTTAGTTTCCTTGTGAAGTTTGCTTCCAACTCATCTAAACTTTCATCATCCAGATCTTCCTCTATCTTTGTGGCTTTGAAGTCCATTTCACATTTCTCCTTTTCTTTTCCAAATTTCCTCATCTCAAATGCGGTACAGGTGCCAAATAGTTGCTCTCTAGTGAATTTCTTTGGATCGTAAACTTCCTCAATATGTGATATCTTGTCACTATAGCACTCCAATAGGGTCATCAGAATATTTTCCATTACATATTCATCTATTAGAGTGCCTCCTTGATTTTTTACTTCATTTACTATACTTTCAACTCTCTAAAAGTAGCTTGCTATATCCTCACCTTCTTCCATCCTCCAATTTTTGTATTTGTGCTTAGCTATCAACCTCTTTGATAACTTGACTCTATCATTTCCTTCATAGAATTCTTTCAAATTTTCCCAAACTTCATAAGTGGTGCCCAATGAAATATCTTTTGTTAACTTAGTCTTAGACAAAGCACTAAAGATTGCATACCTTTCCTTTTCATTCTCTTCATAGGCTGAAATCTCATCTGCAGAACTAGGACTAGCTGTCAGTTCAACATATTTTTTCTCAACTTCCTTCCAAATCTTATAGCCTAGAGAGATCTGATGACCTCTCATTTACAATTTCCAGAAGTTGTATTCAGATCCATCAAACACACGAATTGCTAGTTTTTGTTCCATTGGATCTACCCCAAGTGGTTAAGCTCTTCTTTGAGTAACCAAAGCTCTGATACTAATTGTAGAAAAATCCAGATAACTAAGAGGGGGTGAATCAGTTATTATAAAATAATTTTCTTGACTTTAATTAATATGGAGAAAACTTAAATCAATCATAAAGTAATCTGACAAATATGAACATCGCAGCACACAACAACACCATGCACAATGAACACCAAAATTTACGTGGAAACCCAAGAAGGGAAAAAACATGGAGAATGCTAATTCTCAATTATAAAACATTGGTTAAGGTTATTTTTACAAAGGGATAACTTCCAAGTTTCTCACTATAGGTAAGGCTCACTGCCAAAAGATAAAGGCTCACTGCCTACAAAAAATGATTCACTGCCAGAAGAATGATGAAAGGGAATCCACTACTAAAACAACTATCACAAATAATGACACCAAATAGAATCTCACTATTTGTTGCCTTTGGTCATATACTTTCACATAACTCACAATTTTTGTATATTCACATTCATCACACTTTCTTTCATTAAACAAAATAAACTTTTTCTTATACCATTCCATGCTTCCATAAACTCCTAAGTTGGCCAAACATAATGTCTTCATAATTTCCTAAGTCAGCCAAACACAATTTGAATTAGGTTGAACTAGAAAACATTCCCACAGTGGAGAGGAATGAAACGTGGACCAAATAGAACCTCCTCACTCAAATCAAGATGCTACCATGATATCTGGAAATAGAATATACACGTTACAATGCAAACAATGTTCTAGAAAACATTAACCAATTTCTAGATCGATCTATACCCATAAGAGTGTGTCTCATTATATTGCAAAATGAATGGGACCATGACAAGCACGACCAAAGATAGATCATCATAGCACAACATCTAGAGCATGCCAATCCAAATCACCAAAGCATTAGAAACAATCAACCAAGATATGTTGACATCAATGACAACCATTAATGACAACAATCAATAGCATCACATTCCAACAACCTTTACTTCAAGGTTAAAGGAGAAAAAATCCTAATTATGGTAGTGTATATTGATGATATAATCTTTGGAGGAAATTAAGGAATGTGTAAAATTTTTGGAGATGAGATGCAAAAATATTTTGAGATGTCGATGTGTGGAGAGATGAATGTCTTCCTTGTATTACAAATTAGTCAATCATAAAAAGGTATTTTCATTTCATAGTCAAAGTATGTGAAGGAACTGTTGAAGAATTTTGGAATGGATGGTTCTAAATGAGTGTGTAATCCTATGGTTATTGGTTGTAAGTTGACCAAGAATGGTGAATCTCCTAATACAAATCAAAGAAAGTACAAATCAATGATTGAGGACTATTATATCTACTATAGAGGAAAAATATATTACAACATCATGGTGTACACAAGTTTTATGGATGAACCAAAAATTGAAGGATATCAGAGTATCATATGATGAACCTATTTCTATATTATGTGACAATACACGTGTTTTTAATATTTCAGGGAACCTGGTAATGCATTCAAGAAAAAAACATATCTCTATCTAGTATCGCTTTCTGAGGGAGAAATTTGTAGAGAGTTAGGTGAAGCTAGAGTATGTGTCTACAAAGGATCAAGTTGTAGATATTTCTATAAAGGCTCTT
This sequence comes from Sequoia sempervirens, assembly GCA_007258455.2. NCBI lineage: Eukaryota > Viridiplantae > Streptophyta > Pinopsida > Cupressales > Cupressaceae > Sequoia > Sequoia sempervirens. The sequence continues at coordinate 9,449 of VDFB02067859.1, read as the reverse complement.
CCTAAAGATAAATTTGAGTATCTCCAATAGAAGCTAGGGGTTATTGTATCTCCTTCTTTCATCTATATTCATAAGTGGTGCATCTCTCTAGGGAAGAATTTCAAGATAAATTTTTGGTCCTGGACTAATGAAGGATACCTCTCAAGGTGAGAAGGTAGTGGTGTGGTTTTCTATTGATGCAGTTAGGTAGAGAATATCTAGTGTCCCTAAGGGAGAATAATAAAAGTAGATTGCATTGTGTGTAGTAGTGATAATTGTTTAGATAAGAGTATTGGAGAGAGAGCACTTGCTTGTTGGTGTTTCCTAAAGAGAAGTGTACAAGTGTTGTTGAATGGAAAAATGTTTCCCTTTTCCATTGATGTCAAAGGGGGAGAGAATGATCTAGAAAACACAAGGGGAAAGTAATGGTTCAAGAAATCCTTATATAGTGGGAGAGAAAGTGATGAATTCAGAGAGAATGGAATGGGGGAGAGAATGGTGTATGAAGTAAAGAGGTAAAGGAAAACAAGTGTAAGAGATGCCCCAATAAGGGAGAGTGTTGCTTGATGTAGGAGTTTCTTTTGTAGAATTTTCTTTTGTTATTTATTTTACTGATGGTTTTTCAAAGAGCTAGTGTTGTCATCAATGAAAAGGGGGATATTGTTGCAAGTATGTTGTTGGTATTTTCATTTATGTCAATCTAGTTGGTCATTGATGTTAACAATATGGACATTGTTGGAATTTTTGAAGAAGTGTTGCACTATGTCAAGTAATCTATATTGCAGTTTGATGTCAACTCTCTAAGTGCAATCATGTTGTGGTCATGTTTGTGAGGAAATTTTGTAGATGTTGTGTGGTTGTGATAAGGAAATGTTTATGGTGTTGTTGATATATACCGGTTCAGTTGGTTTCTAAGTGCTTTTGAGATAATTTGAATAAAAGAGTGTGTAGTGTGATAGAGGTGTGCTTCGTGTTGTGTTTAATATTTCTTCATGGTTGAAGATATGCTTATGAAGTTTGGATATGATGATCAGAGTTGTTCAAAGGTGTTATATCTATAATTTTAGGTTCTATATTGTGTGGTAGAGAAAGTTTTGTTTGACAGTGTTACTATCTATATAGAAGGTTGTCTAGGAGAAATGACATTTCTCTATGTTTATCTGCATTGTTGTTTCTTGTCTTGTGTATTTTGTAACATTCTTATAATGTCCATATCTACTTTATCTTTATGTGTTGAGATATGATTTTCTATGCAAGCTTGGATTCATGTTATGTTGTATTGCAATGTGTCTATTTGCATAGCATGAATGTGTTCTTTAGTTTCAGGTGGTTGTGACATTAGTGTTGTATATTATGATGATGTGGAATATTTTGGAACATTTTGGATTGTTTCCATGTGGTTTGTGTGGTTTTTTTAGACCTAGAGAGTCATGTATGTGGTTGCTTGTTAGTTTTAGTGTAGGTTTGGCTGACCTAACATGCTAGTGCTAATTGTGGTAGGTGTTTATTATCCATGCATGTGATGAGTAGTGTGTTGATATAGATTTGAGTCCTTGTCAACCCTTGGCATGGTGTACCTTCACTTCTTTCCACCATATAAGTGTTTGGTGCCAACATATTTGGTGTTGGATGTTTTAGTTGCATATGCTTCATTGAGGTTTTGGATGGTATAAATTCAAGGTGAGTTATTGGAGATGCGTAAGTGGTGAATGATACAAATGTGATCAAATGTGGTGATCTAAGTGCAAGCTTAAATTCCTATTACTTCAGATGTAGTGAATAGAAGATGACTACATTTTTAGTGTGATTGAAGTTGCTAGAGGTAGTGAGCCAAAGGTTGTGGATGATGCAAATTTGTAGTGGTGAATTTTCCTTTTGTTTTGAGATAGTGAATATATTTGGAATATTTTTTTAGATTCTTCTTTCTTTTGGGTAGTGAGCCTTTCTTCTTTTATGGGTAGTGAGCCCTTGGTTGTGAGTCTGATTATACTTAGTGTTGTTATTCTTATATATGTGAGCTAATCCTCACCATGGTTTTTCCCTCATGTTTTTCCACATAAATCTAGAGTTCAATTTTGTATAGTTGTGTTTGCATTGTTGTTTCACATGTTTACATTATACTAATACTTAATGATAGTTTAAAGTTTGATAACGGTTTGTAAGTTAATGAGGGATTAAATGTTTTAATGTACAAGGTATTCATCCCCCTCTCATTTTTAATGTGCATATAACAATCCAATATAATATGAGCCTTGATAAAATCATATTTATGACATCTATGTTAATCAAATGTTTGACCAAGATCCTATTTATAGCATCCATGATACTTTAGACTTTGATCATGATTTTATCCCCAAGTCCATCCATGAATCCCTTCTAATAATCATGATATCCATGTCAACTCAATATTTTATCCATATCCTATTTGTGATCATGGTATCCAAGATGACCCAATCTTCAAGATCCTACTATTACTCAAAAAATCCAATATGATCCCCTTATTGACCTTTATACCTATAATGTTGTAAAATTGTATCACTTGCAATTTCACATTCATTCTTGTATCTACTTTAGTGTCCACTCCCCTAGCATTTTTGTAGGCTCATTTGAGACCTTACATCAGCCTTTTTCCATTGTCAGGATGCTCTAGTACCCCTTTTTAGTAGCTACCCTCGTGTGCCAACTTTGCATCAAATCTTGCACTTTTCCCGTTCTTGTTGTTTTGTAGCGTGATGTATCTAGACACTAGTGTGCCACACATACGTTTTCAGACAATGCTAGCATCCTATGACATTTCAACATTCAAATAGTTGCATTTGGGCATGTTTTCCACTTGTCCTCACCTTTTTTTGGTGGTAACTACTCAGGATGCCTTGTAACAGCTGGATAATCTTCTTTTCCCTCATTAAATGCCATTGTTTCAATTCATTTGTCTCTCTAACTTCTAGCTTCACTCCTAACTTCTCCTATTCTTCTCCATCTTGGCACTCTCCCATCTTGATCTTTCAAGCACAACTCTCTTGTTTGTTACAACATTCTTCTACAACACTTTCAAGCTCTCTTGGCATCTCTCTTTGCAAATCTCTCAAGCTCTTATAGCACTCTTTGCAACACTCTTGGCTCTTGCAACTCTAGATTGCTCTCTATCTTTGGCTTCCTTAAGCCTTGAAATTTTATCTCCCTCTCCTTATTCTTGTGAGAATCTTGGGATTCCATATCCCTAAACTATAGATTTTTGGGTCACTATGGACAACTCTAGCTCTTCTAGGTTTTTCACCTAAAAGGAGAGAGATAGGACCCAAAAAATGCATGGGGTTCATTCAATTAATGTTATGTGTGATTTTGTTATGCCTAAATGAAGTAAAATAAATGCAATTGAATTATCTAGATGAATGAAAATCAATGCAAAAGTGCAATTTAAGCTATGTTTGAAAACACATTGTGATATGCAAACAATTATGTAAATTAAGAAATAATGCAAAATAGAAAGTATAGGGATGAATCTAAGTGCACCTAGATGAATTGTGATTTTTCTAGAATGTTCTGGATCTTGATCAAAATTATTGATTTTTCATAGTGGGACTCATTCGCCCAGGGTGGCGAATTAGTCCTCCTAGTAAAACAGTGTCTTGAACTGGTTTCTGACAGTCAAGATCCAAAATCTGACAAAAATCATATTTTCAATCCTAAGGTGGGACTCATTCACCATTGGTTGTGAATCAGTCCTCTCCCAAACTTCTAGAAAATTAGAGGACAACTCTACAACACCAGATCTGGAAATGTCTACCTGTCGGGTTGTTGAAGTCAATTTTGCAAGAAACGGACAAAAAACTCTCTTCAAGCTTGAAATATACTTACATTGACTTGAAACACCTATTTGAATTTTCTTTCCAATTTTCAACACATAAATACTTGATAAATTTGCATACCTAAGTCTGCAAACACACATGCAAGAGGGAAAAATAGATGAGGGTTATAAAATAGGGGTTTTCCTTAGTCAAACCCCACTTGAAGTAATCAAACCCTTAATAGAATAATGAAATTTAAGGGAAAGATAAACTAACAACATGAAAATTCTATTAACTCACCGATCTCTTGATAATGCAAGTCTAAAGTAATGCCAATGGATGCTTCAAATTGCTTGAATGTTGCTTGAAAAGATGTTGTAAGATGCTTGAATTCTTGTATGAGGTTTCTTGAATGAATGAGATTGTACGAGATATAAAATGAGATGAAAAATGCCTATTTATACAATCTTGTGTTGTATTTTCCCATTCATACCTCATCACAACCCGACATCAAGTGAATTTTAATAAAATCCTAAAAACAAATTTAAAATATTTTGAATTTGGGGCCAAGGAGGACTCATTCACCACCAATGGTGAATGGGTCCTACCTAGGACCTAAAAAAAGTGTCGGGAATTAAGTTTCATTTAATGTTGTTTGTGAGGATAATATCCAAAAATACACTTAATTAAAGCATATGAGGGCATAAAGGGGTCAATTAAGTCATAAGAAGAGATAAATAGTGAGGTTGTGCCTATGAAAGTGTGAAATCTTGAAATACAAGACTTTAAAACACTTCAAAATAGGACTTGATGATGTGTAAAAAGGTGATTTTTAGGCAAATTGTAATGAATAGAGTCTAGAAGAATGTAGAAATGTCTTACAACACTTCACAACACCTTCACATGACATCATTATTTCAATTTTAGCACCTAAATATGTATGTTCAAGCCATGTTGCAACATAAAATCAAAGCAAAACATATCAAATACCATGAAACATGACCTAAAAGGCCATGAAAATGACAAGGGGCCATTTTTCTATGGCACATTTAGCCTCCACTTTAGTGAGAGGATGATCCTACATAAAACTCACACTAAAGTAGCCATGAACATTAAGAGGAGGGTTCAAATGCACTTACATTAGCAAGATGGAATACAACAATCAAGAGAGATGATCAAGCCCCCAGGATGAAGATCCCATGGAAAACTAAACATAAGAACAAAGGAACACACAAGTGTTTGAAATGAATTTAATGAAGCTTCAATCACTAATTCAACTAGTTGTGGATAAGATCTAGGCTAAAAGAGAATGTGTACTAACTCTGGGGTGACAAAACACAGGACAGTCCATCGGGTGAGAAAGCCCAATTGTACTCACTTTGGGGCCACATAACTACTTGTCTATGGGGTGAAAAGTCCCAAAAATCTAAGAAACATACGCTAGTTGGTATGCACTCACAAAAACACAAAAGTGGCTAGGGGAAAAGTCATGCCGATAGGTTATGCCGATAGGTGGGCTTCCCACTCAACCATGTTAAAGTTATGCCCATTGATAACTTTAACAAGGCACCACAAAGATAAATGCTTATGAATGAAAAGACAAAGGTACCACAATCATGCAAGTTATGTTATGCAAGGTGGAAAAATGAAAAATATGTTCAAAGGAGTCTTGTTAAGTTTATGCAAGGTCAATCACTTAGGGAAGATTGTGTCTAATGTCTCCAAGAGAGGACCAATCAAATAATAGTATAATAAAAACTTAGGGGATGCAGTGTGTCACATCAAACCAAGAGGAAATCAATATGCTAAGATAGATCACACTTATGAAAGACATCACACCCAATGTCATCCACAAAGTAACAAATGTGTCACACAAACGACAAGGCTACACTAGGAACCAAGAATGCAAATGAATTATGGTAATTTATGGCCCCCACTTTAAAGGAATTGCTACACATCATTCTGTGAGTAATTACTTGAAAGTAGAGAAGAAAAGAAAAGCAAAAAGAAAACAAGACACAAGAGCCAACTCAAAAATTTTTATGCCAAGTCATATGTTTCAAAGTTAGGTTGTGTCATGTCAAGGAAAATGAAAGAAAAAGAAAGGGGATTTCCCCAAAAGAAATCACACCAAACACATAAAAGGGATCTATGAATTTGGGGGTCAGTATGTTAGTTGTTGCAATGTTTTAATGAAAGAGCTCAAACTGTCATCATTCCCCAAATACACATAGAACTAGAAGAATGACACAAAGAGAGTGGGTTATGTGCAAGATCATGGTGGGCCAAAAACTGGAAATGAGAAAAAAAACACATCTTTCATTGACCCAAAATCACAAAAATATTGTGTTGACTTTTTTTTGGCTTGGGTATTAATACACACCACTAAAGAAAACACCAATCCTAGTTTTCCATATCAAATATCTTATCCAAATAGGATATCCAAATTATATCCAATTTGTAAAAGTATATATATACAAATTTATATTGTTTAAAAACTATTTGACAATCAAAACAACTCTCAAGGCAATAATGCTGAGGAGGTTCTTCGCATAATGGATATCTGATTTCGCCAATATCTGATTTGAAAAGGTAAGATTTTAGATTTGTATTTGCTTTGATTCAATTTTGAATTAGATTTGGATAATTTCAATTAGTTTTTTGTGGATTTTTTTTCAAAATAGGGTTTTTGATTGAATTTTTATGAAAATTTTGAGTTTAGAATGGATTTTGATAAAAAAATGAATGTTTTTTATGGATTTTGATTTAAAAATAGTGTTTCTTATGTATTTTTATTAAAAAATAGAGAATTTTATATATTTTTGTTAAAAAGTAGGGTTTTTTTTTGGATTTTTTATAAAAATTAGGGTATTTTTTATAATATTTTCATTTATATTGTCTAATTTTAATTAGATTAATTATTTTTAACTCTTAATCGTGCATTATGGTCAGCTAAGAATGAAAATGCACAAATTCCAAACGATCCACCAGCCGAGAATGAATATGCACAAATGCCAAACGCTCCACCACCTCCGCAACCATCAATTGAAGACTTAATTGGTGAAAAATTGCAGCAATTGAGGGGCATTTCTGAAGTTTATACGAGAATCCCTCGACATGTCGTGTGGTGTCAACCACATTGACAGAATAATTACAATTGTAGAAACCCTCTCCACCCAACATAATGCCTTTCATTTGTGGTGAGAAACCATGAGGGAATATTATGCATGTGGATTATCTTATGATGATGTGAAAAATCTCCAAATAAAAAAAGCCCAAATAGCCTCTTTATTTATTAGCCCCAACATTGGTTTGCCAATTAATGTTAACAAACCAAAACTTTCTATAAAATGGTGCATGCATAGGGGCATAGTAGATAACTTTTGGGATCGTTGGTGTATGGTTTTTGATAAACCACCCAACAATAATCTTGATGTACCTTTTTACTTTATTAAAAAATTATATGCTAAGTTTTTGTTAGGGAATCATGTCAATCACTTTGACATTAAACCCTTTCAAGGCATTGGTGGAGGTATGCCCCAGGATAGGCCAGGGGTAGTTATAGTAGTCAGGCACCCACATGTTCTCGCTCCTCCCCTTCCTCCGCCACCTCTAGTACAACATCCAAATATTACAAAGGATGCAGCCACACAGACTATCTAGGCCATTCATGTTGAAGTTGAGACAACCAACCTCACAGACCTTGAAGATCACCTGCATGCAAATAACCTATCACAGAAAGAAGACATTCTAGACAAAAGGCAAAGGTGCTCTGAAAGCTGAAAATGTATCAATCAAAGAGTGTATAAAATACAATGATCAATCCTTATAAAAGGAGATTGTGCAACCCTAAAGAAACCCTAATAGGTAGACATTTAATAATTAATATAATTATTAAATTTCACAATATGAAAACTAAAGTGAAATCTTAAGAGAGAAATAAAGGTAACTTAATTAACATAATTAAGTTACTACCTTTACTCTAACACCCCCCTTAAGATGAGCAAGAGTGCAACTACAAACATGTGCAAGAAAGCAAAGGTAACTACAATGCATGAAATCAAACAAGGGTCCTGGAAACTAGGCCTGATCAGGTACCTGAATACAACCAAATCTCTGTAAAGTGGAGAAAGGGAGAAAACCTCATGGGAACAAAACCCCCCTCCAAAAGAGAGAAAAGAAAAGAATGAAATGCACTAATGAAAGAAGGATAGGAGGTGGATTACATGATACCCCCCATAGACAACTTCTATCATATAAGCACATATACAATAGTCTCCATAGGAGAGATATAAAGAGACAAGAAGGCCCCCCCACAATGAAGAAACTCATGTCGCAATGGTAGATGCCAGATGTAGAATCCAAAAAGAGATCCTTAAGCGATAGATAATATTCCTCCCCTTGGGAAGAAATGGATCCAAAGGATGATGTCGAAGAAACCTTGTGAAGAGTGATGAACCAATCTGTCTCAAGATGTGTACCATGATAGGATGTTGAACAATCACTCTATCTAAACTAAAACAAATGATGCCAAATCTAAACTGATGTGGAGAATCCTAAAATGCAACCTTTGAATGCATAGATAATGGTGGGCGTATAGTGATAACTTGACTTTCAAGGTAGAGGAGATGAATGTCCTCAAAATAATCCTCAAGATTTGCAGTGTGGGACTCAACAAACAAGAATGTGTTTGCAAGATAAGAATCCTATTATGTAGCAAATAATGAATGACCAAGATGGTCATGATGCTAAACTGAATCCATAGGGGCCAATGTGGCGATATTGATGTAATCAAGAACAACAGATGATACATGTATAATCTCAGTCTGAAGAGTAGGAACTGTCAGACAAGCCTCTGATCCATCAAAACATGTAAGGGTGTCTAAATACTCAAGCTCCTCTAAAGTATCATGATCAAAGGGAATATTATCTCTCCAAGCAATGGATAAAAGACAATCTAAAGTAGGATCCTCTAGGAATGGAGAGAGATTGGGGTCTCCATAGATCTCCCAAAGATGTGTCCAAAGTGGGTGGGGATAATCAATGTCTGATATAGCCCACACAGTGTCATTATCAACACTACACAATATAAGTCCTACTATGTGATCTCTAATGATATCCCAAGCTATTTTTCCCTTTGAAGTGGCAGGTTCAAATATGAGACCATACAAATAAGGAAAAATATTAACCCATCTACAATGTGTAAGTATGCCCTTTGTCCATGACTCATAATTATCCCATTTTAGAATTACAACTGAAGGGGTGAGTAGAAAAACCCATGATAACTCTTTAAATAAAAAAATCTAAGAAAAAAAACCTTACAACATGTAGATCAAATGAAATAGAGCCTAATGACACAAACAGGAGGTTCCCAAGTGCCAAAACGTCCAAGTAATTAAGCAAACTATGAAAACACAAAATGCTAAATAAAATATACTTGGGGTAGAATCTAGGAAAATAAGTCTGATCATTGTGTAGAGCATTGAACAAGCTTTCTGATGCCTATTCGTTTCCGTAAAATGAAGTTCATATGCAAAAGTTACACCCCTGGGAGTGCAAAAAACATGTTCTAACTTTGACTGAGGAAAAAACCATCAAAACAGAAAAACTCCAAAAACCACACCTATACCACCAGATCGGTACCGGAACCAACTTTTTGACGCTATCTTGTTTTCAAACAAC
>VDFB02067858.1:0-44604 GCA_007258455.2 Sequoia sempervirens | reverse complement strand
CTTGATGGAAAAAGTGTCAAATGCAAGCAGTGCAAAGTTGCAAAGTGGTTCAATTTTCATTCTGCAACTCGTGTGACTACATAGACTATTCCAACACGTTTGAATAGGTATGTTTATGCTATGCATAATCCTCTTTCGCACCCAAACATGTGGAATTGCTCTGAGCTACATTCAACCGAATCGATCCCTTAAGAGTCCAAAGTGCAAAATGGCTACAAATTTTAACATGTTGTTACTCGGATACCGTGATTCTTAGAAATTTATCATCTGATCCTATGGGATCATGTTGGGCCCCTCTACAATAACCTCTCTTAGTTTTTGTTATCTCTAAGTGGTTTTTCCATGGTGCCAAATTTTCACTTGATGGAAAAAGTGTCAAATGCAAGCAGTGCAAAGTTGCAAAGTGGTGCAATTTTCATTTTACAACTCGTGTGACCACACCAAATATTCCAACACATTCAAATATGTATGTTTATGCTAGACATGGTCCTCTTTTGCACCCAAACACGTGGAATTGCTTCGAGCTACGTTCAACCGGTTCGATCTCTTAAGAGTCCAAGGTGCAAAATGGTGCAAACTTCAGCATGTTGTTACATAGATACCATGATGCTTAGAAACTTCTTTTCTTATCCTATGGGATCATGTTAAGCCCCTCTACAATTACCTCTCTCATTTTTTGCTATCTCGTAGGTATTTTTCCATGGTGGTGAATTTTTAGTTGGGGAAAAAGTTGTTGAATACAAGTAGTTGAAAGTTTCAAAGTGGTGCAACTTTCGTTTTGCAACTTGTGTGACCAAATGGATTTTTCCAATGCATCTGAATAGGTATGTTTATACTATAAATGTGTCATGCCCATATTTTTTTTCGCTACAAAACCGACATTTTTTCCAAGAACATATAACACCATATGTACATAATGTATTATTAACAATGCCTAAAATTTGATAAGGCTATTATTGAACTTATTGTTGTCATCCATAAGGTAAATTTCCCATAAGATCAATTTCTCTTTATTCATTTATTATTATTATTTTTATTGTTCAATAACTTTAACATTATTCCCAATCCTACATTAATATTGCATTACAATACTACATTTAATATCACATCTTACAAACATTTTATATTTAATAAAATTATAAATAATCCTCATAAAATTATATATCTTAAAGTTATAGTTTTAAATTTTCTTTTAACAAATAATCTTTACTCAAAAGAAAATTTAAATATAATTAAAAATAATCTTAAAATCCAAACTTAAATTATCTTTAATAAATGCCTATAAAGGTAATTAATTAATCCTAAGATATTATTTAAAACCTTATATAAATACTAAAATTATCTTTAAATGAATAAAAGTACTAGGGAGAAGTACGCATTAATGTGGATTAGACTTAATTAAAGTAATTTTAAAAGCTAGAGCAATTTATATGGTGGTTTCTAAAATAAATAGGATACGAAATGTGGCACGAGGCAAGTGGCTGCAAGTGGATTTTCTCTTCCAAGACATAGAGATTTCTAACAACAGCCCTATGTTTAGAGATGGTACATGTGAATTATCCCACCAATTTTTTTTTGTTTTATCATGTTGCTTTATACAATTTCTTTGTTTACGTCCATCAATACAAATGCAAGCTGGATCATTATTTCACTATTTAATTGGATTTGTCTTCCATCATTATAAATTCACCAGAAGCGCTATATTAAGCAGACAATTAAATTCACAAATATGTCATGGTTACGCCCACGTAGAGCACTAAGAACTGGTAATATCATTTAGGAAAAATTTTATGTACCATTACCAAGACGCATATGGGATTGTAGTATAAGTTTTTTTTTTTTTTTTTTTTCTATTATGAGCAACAAGGACTCTCTTCATAGTTTGAAATTAACAGATCTTCACATTTGAAGATTTCATCAATGAATACAAAATCAAAATTTGTAACATTGACTATATTATTTAATTAAGTGATTATGTTGATACTCTTATATGGCAAGTAAATGTTGATGTTTATATGGATATAATAGTGTTACCTGGGACATTAATGCGCGTTAATATTATGCTTAAACCACAATATTTATCCCATACTTTTTTTTTGGTCTCATGTTGTGATGTTTCAAATGTTTATCCCATACTATTTTTTTTTTTTGTCTCATATTGTGACGTTTCAAATGAAAATGGTTAATTATCTTCCTTATTAAGTAGGAAACTCTCTTTAACATGTGTGAAAAACATAGTGGTATTACTTGTATGGATATGTTGTCAACATAAAAAAAATAGTTGAATAAAATAAAAAGGAATGGCATGATAACTATAGAAAAACTGATCTTTATTTTAAAGTGATGCCAAACACTAACTTAGCAAGATGGAAAGTGTGGTGAACCAAGTATTGTTGAGTTCTAAGAAGATGGAGTAATATATCTAAGCTAATGTTGCACATCGTCTAGTGATTTCTTTTACTTATGCAAGTGAGTGGATATCTTCAAAATTAAGAAGCAAAGTGAATATTGTTTTAAGAAAATATCTAGAATGTATTTAAGTGTATTATTTTGTTCTATAATACGATGAATTCTGTAAAAGTGTATTGTGTTATGACTTGTGAAGTGGAAAACTAGTAAATGTGATGTGCCCCAATTATGAGATACAAGGTATCCAACTTGGGATAAGGGTGAGGGGATGTCATGTACGATCCCCTATGTGTACCCTTTGTGATGGCCTTTATGTAAGCTAGCTAGTTGTGAGTTTAAATGAATGTGTTAAGTGTATAAGTGTGTCTATTAAATGAAATGTGATGTATTCCTTTGTGTTAGTTTTATTTGTATGTTAAATGTGTACCCCTAGCATTTGGTTCCCCCCCTATGGGAGTGTGACACCAGCTAGTGTAAATAGGGGTTGAGAGGCACATGTTCTCCCATCGGGAAATTATGAGCTCAGGGCGTTGTCCCTAATCCTAATAAAGGATCTATGTCGAGTTGTTGTAATCCTCCCATGGATGTTGATCGTGGCCTACTGCCCCACATATGAGAGCCACAGTTGTTGGTTCATAGTGAAAACCTATTCCTTGATGTTTATAACCCATGGGTAAAGGATGGAATTACATGGACCACCAATGATTCATATTTATGTGGTCAGGGACCACCAATGGCTCAAATTCATGTGGTCAGGGACCACCAGTGATGCATATATGTGGTTAGGGACCACCAATTATTCATATTTATGTGGTCAGGGACCACCAGATTATTGCATGCTATTATACTTATGTGGTTAGAGAACCACCAGTCCCCTCCTCCCCTTAGGTGGCTTTATCAAAGTCACATGGTGCTCGTAATGTGAACTTTTTATTATTGAGATATGAATTATTGGAAATTCCCTAATTGATGTTTTATTTTATTATATGCCAACAATGTTGAATTTTACATTTCTTTTATTGGGGATATTTAGCCATTTGAAAGTTGTCATAGTCCATTGCCTCAAGGACTTATTTAATTTCTATTTTTGAATTAAGATTGGGATGTTGAAATGCAGCTGCAATTGATCTTTATTTAGTTTTCTCTTGAAGTTATAATTTTCTATTTATTGAAATGTTGGTTTATGATTTTATGTTTCTCGATTTGAGGCTTCTTATTGTTTGATAACTATTGGCAAGTGTGGTGTAATGTGAAATCTGTAAAACTGCCATATCCTGGGGGGTTCCCTGGCAGGTCGTATAGGGGAGTAGATGCGTTGGGGAATTATGAGTTATTTGAAAGGGGTCGCAAATGGGACTAGTATGGGATAGTCATTAATCCATTCTTCCCCTAATTCTACGATTATTCTTTTTGTACCTTCCTCTTGGAGGCTAGCCCCTTACTCAAACAAGGGAAGGTACCTAGGAGATGTATGGTAGGGTCCTTAGAGAAGGGCCTTGAGACCATCTTTCCTAATGACTATGGTATCTAAGAATCTCCATCCTTGTAAACCCCATTGAGCCTTATGATTTTATTTATGGGTAATTGTTGTGATGTATGGGTAAATTTGCAAATAAATGACATGTGAAAGTATTTGATTGTTATGTGAGAAAGAAAGTAACAGATAAAATTGAGACTACTATTCTTGAGACAAGAGTTGTCATTGGAATAAAAAAAATTTCTAACATCATGAGTGATGTTTATGATGCAAAAAGGAACCTTGAAGCGTGTCCAAGGATGCTAATGTGTTGGATATATGTTGGTGTAATCTTCAATTTGGAATGCTAACTTCATGGATGACTACAAACGTTTGCTATATTGTGTTTATATTGGATACATGTTCTATGGAGAGAAATCTTGTTCTAAGTATTTAGAAGCTTGATTTATGGAAGGAATATCTTTAATGTGTGCTTATAGTTGAATGTGGGACTGTCTTATCAAGAAAGCAAGGTAATTATATGTTTAATAAATTTATGTGCATTGCTATATCAAGACTATATTCTAAACCCTAACAACTTCCAGGAGGAAGTCTAAGCTAAGGGGAGGGGGATGTAAGACCCCACTTTGCATGTGAATAAAACAATATTATTTTTGTTATATATTTCTCCTAAATAGATGCTTAGATATATTTCAAACAATGCATAGTATGATTGTGTGACAATGTGCTTGTATTTCATTTTGACATGTCTTATTATCACTGCCATGAAGGTGTTAGGCACTAATAAAACATGATACAAATTCAAATTGTTGTACAATTAAATGTTATTTCAGCCATCAAATTAATGTGATATATATGATTGTTGCTTATGACTTCATTGGTAATGTGCAGGTAAGAAAGGGTTCCAATACGAGAAGGAAAAACCAATGAGAATAAATTGAAAGACATCCTCTTGTGGTTATATATTTGATTTCCTTATTTTGTAGCTTAGAAGGAAATAGGGATATTATGTTTATTCTTTTGGGATGAGAGGGTATTTAATTGTGTCATGCGAGATGTGAGTTGGGGTTAAGGTTTAAAAAGATTTATCCAAGTTTGAATTTCGGATGAGTCCTTAAATGGGTCTTTAAAGAGGGTTGTTGGTGAATTTCCTTGGTTGGGATGCAAAAATAAACCCCTTAGGGTCTATACCATAGTGGTAGGGGTCAAGTAGGCATACAATAGTGCCCCTAGGACATGATTTGACCCCTAAAAAGTCCTCTTTATGGAGAGTGACGAGTTTTAAAGAGAGGATGGGATGGATTGATGGGGGGGTTGTCCAAGTGCATGCTTGCTTCTTCAATAAAGAAAAGACTCTCATTGATGGAGGTAGGTATACTTCACACCTCCTCATCCAAAGGTTGCAAGTTGAAACTCCTATATATTTTGGAGAGGAAGAATGAGTGGGGTGTTACCCACTTCTCCTTTGGAGAACTCTAGTTGAGATAGCATAAAAGATGAGAAGAGGAGTGAATTCCTCCCTTTTTGGAGAGATTGTGATGAAGATGGCTTGGCTAGGAGAGGAAAGATGGATACAAGAGTTCAATATCTTCATAAAAAAATAGAGAGATAAGTTCTTCCTATTTTCATGTACTTCGTTTATTTGTTGTAAGATGATGGCAGGTTGCATGTATCATGATTA
Source organism: Sequoia sempervirens (assembly GCA_007258455.2). Classification (NCBI taxonomy): domain Eukaryota; kingdom Viridiplantae; phylum Streptophyta; class Pinopsida; order Cupressales; family Cupressaceae; genus Sequoia; species Sequoia sempervirens. Next base: position 39,037 of record VDFB02067858.1, on the reverse strand, counting down.
AGAGTAGAGAGAGTAGAGAGCTTAGATGCATGAAACTTGGTACTATGTTAATCTCATTCCATTGTAAAAACTTGAAAAAAAATCTCCATTCATCTTTTTGGAGTTCAAAGATTTTCTTGCTCGGGGGTATGGCTAGAGCCTACGAGGCTCCATGACGCCATTATGGTAGGTTGGAGAGAAAGCCTTGTTTATTTGTGTGTTATCCTTGTATCCTTGAACATTGGTTGTAATATGGTTTAAGTAGATTTATGTTGTGAAATGAAAGAATGGAAGAGTTAGGTCTATTTCGCTGCATGTTGGTTAGTTGCTTCATAATTGAGTATCGATTAAATCATGAGAAGTTAAGTACAAAATTTTTGCCTCCTTAGGAGGAAGTGAAACCTTCCAAGAAACTGTTGTCAAAGGTAAAAAGAAAGGCTGAATATGTGAACCTAAAACACCCTGTTGTTGTAAGACCAAAGAATAGTTAAAACAAACTTAGGTATAATATTATAGGAGCAGCTACCTACTACAAAATGGTCAATTTTAAATAAACTTGATTTATAGTTACTACCGAAATAAATGGATCTCTAATTACTTACATTTTGTTATTGCCTTGGCATGGAAAAATTGAGTGTAGACTCATTTATGCTACTTTGCTTCAATGCTGCAATTAAATTTATCTTTGGTTCACAATAAAAGTTAGAACTACCATTCTCTAGGATTTTTTATCAAAGAGTAAAACAAACTGGTTATAATGGAGATAAAAGTTCCTTCTGGTTGTTTGAAATAATTCTAGTATTCTTTCATTATAGAATTGATGTCTGCAATGAAGAAACCATAGCTAAAATAGATTTACTAGTTTGGTTCGTTTAAACCCTGCTTAGCCTATGGACATCTGTAAAGCCTTAGGTTCTGTAGTTAATCAAGCATAGCTGCACAATGTTACACCCAACACCAACACAAGATATCCTTGAAAGGGTGTAGGGAGCACTGGATTCTAGCAAGTTTACTGCAACCCTCCTTTAGAGTGACATAGCAAGATGCGTATCCCATTATTTTATTTTACATAGCTAAGAATTTAAATTACCATTTAAATGAGACTTGAGATCACTAAACAAGACTAAAATAAAATATAGTGAGCATCTCATGTAGTGCCTGTATCTATGATTTTAGATAAAATAATTGAGTTACAATTTACTAAATGAAGGCAGAATGAAATAAAAGAGGAGTGAATGCATTTAGGCACCAATAGTGTAGCTAGGCTTATCTACTCTTCTCAGGCTCCCTTGTTCGCTATTTACAGACCTGAAATCAACCCCCTCCTTGGTATAAATAAGCACTATAAGCTGTGACAGTTCACAGAATCGAAGAAGGAAGGCTGAGAGGAAAATTTTAAAAGGAAAAACTAACAAGGATTTTATAAGATTTTATGCCATTTGCGCTCAACTATTGTTACCATTCTCATTTTTACCATAACTGTAAACAAGGTGTTTGAAGTTATATTGAGTGTGCCCTTCACATCCAACTTTTGCTCCAGAGCCCAATGCATTGGGCGACCTATGCAAACGTACCACTCCTGCACTATAGTTAGGCATTCAATCAGCGCAGATGAAATTTAAAATCCTGCATCGTTGATAGGCATAAACCTGAGTGACTCCTACATAAATGGGAGATGAAGAAAGTTTAGAGATATGGGTGCGAAATTATCTCTACTACAAATTCTTAGAATTCTAGAACTCACAGCTGTTAGGAAAGTATATTGCTAATGTTACGGCCAGGGGTTTTCGATATAATCAACCTCTTTGTAATTTTAATTTCACCTTACCTTTAAGTTCCAAAGTAGCACTTAGTCAACTAGCCAGTTTGTCACCATGCATATGAAATGGTCGATTCGGGGTAGGTAAGCAGAGATTTGTAGCAGGATAGCCATATCACATCAGACCTTGCACAAAGATCAATGGATAGATTTTGGGCATCATGATTTATGGGCCAGTCTATTTAATGCATTTAAATTACTTTTATCACATTACAGTGTTAGTGTATGTTGGATTATGTGAAGGCCAGGAATGCTGAGATCATACCTCCCTTTAGCAAAGCCCTCTTTAATATATTTCAAGGAAGTAGTTGGTCTGTATCGGCAGCCATACCTTCACTGCACTTAAAATGACCAATATCTCTTCAAGTGGATATTTTCCCCTCAAACAGTGTTTAAGCATTAACTACTTAGTGGTCTTCTTGTGGTGAAAGGAAAGGAATAACGAGCTTACATTGATTATCCTCCTTAGCATTAATGTCTGTCCAACCACATCTTCAACATGTTACTCAGGAAAAAAGAAATAAAATAATTATTAAAACAGTACTATATCTGCTACACAGCCCTAACATCTTGATGTAGAATTTTGTAGATGCTAGCTCACTTCTACCTACCCTGGCGCCCCTCAGCATTGATGGCTGCCTCATTATTTTACTCAAGATATGGATGGGAGAGCACATCATCATAAGAAATCTCTTTGAAATCGGTTCAGATTAAGTGCACGGTAAGTGTGGAGTGGTAATTTAGTTGAAGATTGGGTTATATTTGCCAGCAACCCCATATCTCAGATAGTGTTTTTTTTGCATTGCTAGTCACTTCATCGTATCAATTGTTGGCTTAAATCAATTTGAGGCCATCATCCTTTGATTCAAAAGTCAGGGCAGCGACATTAAAACTTAGTTTGATTGTGGTAGTGTGGCTGGCTCAATAAGTGTAGAGGGAATAGTGCATCCACCCGTAATTATAGAATGTAAGTGAAAAATTTTAGCTACTAAACTATTAACGATACCATCAAATTTTTAGATTGAACGAGAGTTAATATAGTTCTTACAAACAATTTTATAATAATCCATTTGGTTAGTTAGATAATAATGTTGATTAAAGATTCAGTTGCGTGTGAGGTAAAAAAAATAAAAAATAAAAATAGTATGGGATAAATATTATGGGTTTAAGCATAATATTAACGTTAATAATGTCTGCGTAATACTATTATATCCATATAAACATCAACGCTAGCTTCTGGCCATATAAGAGTATCAACATAATCACTTAATTAAATAATAGAGTCAATGTTACAAATTTTGATTCTGTATTCATTGATGAAATCTTCAAATGTGAAGTTCTGCTAATTTCAAACTGTGAAGAGAGTCCTTGTTGCTCATAATAGAAAAAAAATAAAAAAATTCAAAAGAAACCTATACTGCAATCCCATATGCGTCTTGGTAATGGTACATAAATTTTTTCCTAAATGATATTACCAGTTCTTAGTGCTCTACATTGGCCTAACCATGACATATTTGTGAATTTAATTGTCCGCTTAATATAGCGCTTCTTGGTGAATCTTATAATGATGGAAGACAAGTCCAATTAAATAGTGAAATAATATCCAACTTGCATTTGTATTGAGCGGACATAAACAAAGAAATTGTATAAAGTAACATGAACAAAACAAAAAAAAATTGGTGGGATAATTCGCATGTACCATCTCTAAACATAGGGCTGTTGTTAGAAATCTCTATGTCTTGGAAGAGAAAATCCACTTGCAGCCACGTGCCATCGTTCCTATTTTTATTTATTTGAAAACCACCATATAAACTTGCCTTTAAAAATTACTTTAATTGAGTCTAATTACATACGTGTACTTCTCCTTAAGTACGTATATTCTTTTAAAGATAATTTAAATATTTATATAAAGATTTTAAATAATATCTTTAGGATTAATTTAATTACTCTTATAACTTACTTATAAAGGGTATTTATTAAAGATAATTTAAGTTATGATTTTAAGATTAATTTAATTATATTTCAATTTTCTTATAAAGATTATTTAAAAAGATTTAAAACTATAACTTTAAGATATATAATAATTTTATGAGGATTATTTATAATTTTATTAAATATAAAATGTTTGTAAGATGTGGTATTAAATGTAGTATTGTAATGCAGTATTAAAGTAGGATTGGGAATAATGTTAAAGTTATTGAACAATAAAAAATAAATAAATAAATAAATAAAGAGAAATTGATCTTATGGGAAATTTACCTTATGGATGACAACAATAAGTTCAATAATATCCTTATTAAAGTTTAGGGTATTGTTAATAATAATATTATGTACATATGGTGTTAATATATATATGTTCTTGGAAAAAAAAAATGTCGAGTTTTGTAGCGAAAAAAAATATGGGCATGACAAAATGGTCCTCTTTCACACCCAAACACGTAGAATCATTTTGAACTACATTCAATCAAATCGATCCCTTAAGAGTCCAAAGTGCAAAATGGCTGCAAACTTTAGCATGTTGTTACTCAGATATTGTGACGCTTAAAAATTTCTCATCTAATCCTATGAGATCGTATTGGGCTCCTCTACAATAACCTCTCTTGGTTTATGTTATTTCAGAGTGGTTTTCCCATGGTGGTGAATTTTCACTTGATGGAAAAAGTGTCAAATGCAAGCAGTGCAAAATTGCAAAGTGGTACAACTTTCGTTCTGCAACTTGTGTGACCACATGGACTATTCCAATGCGTCCGAATAGGTATGTTTATGTTAGGAATGGTCCTTTTTCGCACCCAAACACGCAAAATCACTTTGAGCTACGTTCAACTAGATCGATCCCTTAAGAGTCCAAATTGCAAAATGGCTGCAAACTTCAGCATGTTGTTACTCGGATACCGTGACACTTAGAAACCTCTCATCCAATCTTATAGGATCGCGTTGGACCCCTCTACAATAGCATATCTCATTTTTTTCTATTTCAAAGACATTTTCTAGTGGTGGTGAATTTTCACTTGGGGAAAAAGTTGTCAAATGCAAGTAGTTGAAAGTTGCAAAGTGGTGCAACTTTCGTTCTGCAATTCGTGTGACCAAACGGATTGTTCAAATGCATCTAGATGGGTACATTTACGCTAGAAATGGTCTTCTTTCACACTCAAACACGTGGAATTGCTCCGAGCTACGTTCAACCGACTTGATCCCTTAAGGGTCCAAAGTGCAAAATAGAAGCAAAATTTGATGGGCTATTACTCGAAAACCATGATGCTTACGAACTCTCTAGCTGAGCCTACGAGATCGCGTTGGGGCTCTCTACAATAATATCTCTTAATTTTTGTTATCTCAGAGTTTTTTTCCTATGGTGTCCAGTTTTCACTTGATAGAAAAAGTGTCAAATGCAAGCAATGTAAAGTTACAAAGTGGTGTAACTTTCATTTTGCAATTCGTGTGACCAAAAAAACTGCTCCAATGCGTCTCGATAGGTAGGTTTTCGCTAGGCATGGTCCTCTTTCACACCCAAACACATGGAATTGCTCCAAGCTACGTTTAACTAACTTGATCCCTTATGATGGCATGCAAAACAATCGAAAAGGGAAACATACACATGACAGTTGAAAAGTCTGACTTTTCCACACAAAAAGCTTATGATCATTGGTGCAGAGCACATTGTTCCTCCATTTGATGAAGAAGGTCTAGTTCAGTGGTTTTAGTCATGATAATGTCAAATAAGGCCATGATAGGCCATTTTGTAATCTTTCTTTTAGTTTTGATTTAGTGTGGGGTCATTTGAGTCAATTATGTAAGTACGATAGGAAGTAGGAATAAAAAAATAACATTGGTAAAGGCATTGGAAGAGATTATTAACGTTGCCCCTCTTGAAAATTTAGAATTTAGGCCTTAAAAATAAGGCTAGACGAGGTGAAAAGAAGAAATTGCTTGAGAATAAGTTAGAATAGGTTGGAAATAGGGTGAGGTTGTGGAGTTTGATGTGTTCAAAAGGTCTGCAAGGACAAGGGAGGTCAAAAGAATGTTATGGCATGATGCCCTAGTTGGGAAAAGAGGGGTTTTGAATGAAAAAGAGAGGTTTAAGGGAGTAAAAGTGGGTAAAGTTAGGGGGCAGCATAATTTGGTGGTCAATTAAGTTTTTGTAGGAAAAATGAAGAGTGTTGGAAGAGGTTTTGAGGTTGTATGAGGTCTTGATATGGGGTTTTCAATAAACCCTAGTGAAATTTGATAAAAGTGAGGGTTTAGAGGGCCAATCACGCCCTAAAAATTATGGATTTTATGGATTTGCAAATTGGTAAATGCTGCCCAATGGTGTTTTGCAATTGGAATAGTGATTGAGAGGGCGTTGCTTTGTTAAATAGACCTATTTGGGGGTCTAGGATAGAGTTGAGTCCATTTCTTATTTGTGTTATAAATTATAACTTGCTTTCTCCTGAGTCCATTTCCTATACAAGAAATAATATTGCAAAAATTTGACATATAAGTCTTTTGATGTGTTTATATGGTGACGAATCAAGAACATAACAATTCATTTTGCACTATCAAGATTATGTTGTGAAAATGTTTAAAGACTATTCAAGATAAATGTTTGTATGATAATGTGTAAGAAGTTAACTACTTCATCTACTCTGAATATTATGTTTTGCAAGTGTTGCAAATATTATGTATCCTTTGCTTAATTGAGTTGTTCCAATCAAAGGATTAAATATATTGGAATCTTTTTTATGAATTATTTCATGGAATACCAATTGAAAACGTGTTTTTTGCTTTTAGATAAAGTTGTTTTGCATCAATCAATTAATATTCAAGACAAACCATGAAGGACAACAATGATCAATGCTAGGGCTAACCAATTAATAAGTATACACGTGAATAATTCAAGCATGTACATGTGAATAAGGGAAACACAAGTACTCAAAAACATGTAAGCCTTGAAGTATACACACAAATACATAGTATACACAAATTAATACAAAGTATATGCATGAATACAAGGTATACGCATGAAAACACATAAGTCGTAAAGTATACATTGGAACACACGTAAGTCACAAAGTATACACGTAAATTGTAAAGTATACACTTGAATACATGTAACTCATATCTATTGAACCATGAATTTATAATGCAATATGGACACCATCGATAAAAAAGATTTATATTAACCAAATAGCCATGTAGGCATACATCAATATATGCCAATATAAGTATGAAATATAGGTACAAAATAGCCATATAGGCTTACGAGAATGCCATATAGGCATACAATGTCAAATATATCCAATACAAAATATGTACAAAACTACCATGTAGGCATAGAACAAAGCGCTTTGGAATCAAAAGTCATTGCTCTTCATGCTCTTGAAATAAACTCTTTCCCTTTGCTTGTCAATCTGATGGCGATACATTTGTCACTCATTTATGCTGCACTCGAGGAATGCTCCTGCTGCTCCTCCCAGTGTTTAGTTTTTGGTGAAGTTTTATCTGTTACAATAAGACATAAAGACATTAATATATAGAAATTACATTATAAAAATGATATATTTAACAAAATAATCACTAACCTCCATCTGATGATCACTCTCCATGAGGGAAATATTCACACGCCCAGGCTGAGGCGTGTTGAAGCCCTGTATAAACCATCTAAATAGAAATTAAACTACGAATCAATAATGGTTTTCTTTTTCACTAACATCTATAACAACGAATGTAAATTAAAATTTAGTAATTTTCCTCATACCTCCCCTGTCAGAGCCATCGAGGATTCTATAGCAGATGAAACACTAATCTCCATTTCCCTCGTGACATTCATAGGTGTTTCTACTTGCAACATCTGAAAATAAAACCAAAAATTATTCAATCTCAAAAACCACAATAGCTATCCACGTCATGACTTATAATGTATGAGATAATGAACAAAATTTTGAGTACTTATTAGACCATATATTTATGACTATCATGCTTACTATTTTCCCTATCCATATCTTGTTCGAAAGCACATGTTTTTAGGCTTTTACCCATAGCAGCAAGTTGGTGAACAATTTGAGAAAATACTTTTGTAGACATGTACGATAACTGTGGTGGCATAGAGAAGGCAATGAACTATTTGAAAAAATGCCTCAAAGAAATGGGGTCTCGTGGTGATGGAATGCCATTACAAACAAATGCACATCATGGCATTCCATCACCATAAGACCACATTTCTTTTAGGCATTTTTTTAGATAGTTCATTATCTTCTCTATGGTATTAGTGCTTACTATTATGCTTTGATAGAAATTTTTCGAAGCATCCATAGTTTGTTGGAAAGCACCTATTTTAGGCTTTTAGCTATAGTAGCAAGGAAGTGAGTATGATAAAATTCTTTGGTACAAATGTATGGAAAATGTGGTATCATAGAAAAGGTGGTGAGTTTTTTGAAGAAATTCCTCAAAGAAATGTGGTCTCATGGTGATGGAATGGCATTCCATCACCATGAGACCGCATTTCTTCGAGGCATTTTTTCAAACTACTAATTGCCATGTCTATGGTTTTGCTTACTATTATGCTTTGATAGATTTTTTCCAAGAATCCATTGTTTGTTGGAAAACACCTTTTTTAAGCTTTTAGCCATAGTAGTGAGGAAATGAACTGTTTGATAAAATGCTTTGGTAAACATGTATGGAAAATGTGGTAGCATAGAAAAGGCGGTGAGCTATTTTAAAAAGTGCCTCAAAGAAATTGCGTCTCATGGTGATGGACATCACCATAAGACCGCATTTCTTTGAGGATTTTTTTCAAAATACTCATTGCCTTGTCTATACTATTGCTTACTATTATTCTTTCATATATTCCTTCCAAGCATCCATAGCATAAACAAGGAAGTGAACTATTTGAAAAGATTTCGAGTAGTAAAAAGTGGTATCATGGAATGCCATGACAAGCAAATGCAATTGGAAGTTGCTCCTAGACTTATTACTTATGCTATGTGAAGTAATTGTATCACTGCTTATGTTGAATTTCTAAACAACTATATTTTAGTTGAAATTTTGTCATCTATCAACATCTAGTTATTATTTATGGAATGTGAAGTAATTCTTTGAGTTTGAATGATGTGCAATGCAACGTAATCAATTATATGAATATAAACTACACAAATCTATTAAGTACAATTCATTAGTTAAACTCTTTATTCTATTACCTGTGTGTAGGTTTGAGTAAATCCACTGGCATTGGGAGGTGTTCCCTCGAAACCTCCAATATTAGCCTATTCAACATCCAAAATCATATATTAAAATACCATTCGTAAAACAATGCTATTAACATGTAATAAATTTATAATTGTTTACTAGTTACATACCCCACCAATAGGTGTATTGTAGAAATAAGCAGGTGTAGGGCCAGTGTATCTAGTCTTAACACTGTGACCCTGCAATTTTATTAAAATCATAAAACTAAATTAGTTAATCTTACATTTCAAAATCAAAATTTAATAACTTAAATTCAATGAACATGCTAACTTTTACCTGAGTATCAATTCCATACACCTCATGCAAAATGTCAGTTACCCTCTCCATCTCCATAGCTGCAGATGGATCCTACGTAGCAGTCTCCTGAGTGTTGGTGGGGTCATATGAACAAGTCACCCTGCAAGATTGACACACATGGGTTCGAAGGCCACCACTCGAAGAGTCCCCTGGATGGCACTATAGAATAGGGCTAGCATGTTGGATGACACTTTGGTTTAAAGTGTTGATATCCTGCAGTGTCTCTATGTCAGCACTCTCCTTCGCAATGGAAGGGATAACAACGTGCTCATGAGGCATCCTAGTGAGAGGTCGTCTCCCTTGCCGCGTAGGATCCAGCTGTGCACCGGGTCTATCCTAAGCCGATCCCCCACCTGTAATGCCCCGTCTTGTAACCTAAAGAATGTTGCATTGTCTACGATAGTGTAATAATTTTTTTTAAGTGTAATCATTTACTTAACTAATTGCTACCTTGTTCAATTGACGATAGTCAATGCACAATCTAAGCAATTTGTCCTTCTTCTTTACAAAGATGACAGGTGCTCCCCAAGGAGAAACACTTGGATGAATAAAACCCTTATCTAAAAGTTCCTCCAACTGGATATGAAGCTCTTCTAATTCCTGAGTAGTCATTCTGTATGGGGCTCGAGATATAGGCTCAGCTCTAGGAACTAGATCAACTCTAAAATCAATATCTCGTTTCGGTGGCATACCAGGTATATCATCAGGAAATACATCAGTGAATTCCTTGAGGATAGGATGATCATCAAGAGATATCTCTCGACTCTCTCCTTCCTCCAAATAAATAACTGTTATTGCAAATAGTTGACAACCTTGAGGAAGACATCTCTTTAATTGCATAGCAGAAATCATTCGCAAAGAGATAGGTCTTTGAACACCTACGATTTCCACTTTTGCACCTAAGTCATTGATACAACTCATTGTCTTAAGTCGACAGTCAATTACAACATGGTGAGATTCTATCCAATCCATACCTAAAACTATGTCATACGATCCTAAAGGTGTAACATGAAGATCCACTAAGGTAGATAACGAACCAATTCTAAGTTCACAATTACGTACAAGGTTCTCTACCACTACTTTCACCCCAGAGGAGAATTCAACCTGCTACTTATCGCCTTGCTTTACCGCCACAAGACCACATCGCTCAACAATGGTAGGTGAAATAAAGGAATCAGTAGCTCCTGAATCAAAAAGAATAGTAACACTAACACCCTATAATTGACCTGAAGTCTCGACCACTATGTTCTGATGATCAGCTTGGCGGTTATTAACCGCAACATAAACTGTATGAGACCGACTTGCATCACCAACTGTAGGCTTAGAAGTTGTCGGTCATGGCCCGAATCCTGAAGAACCTCTCATGGGACACTGCCTAGTAATGTGTCCTTGCTGACCACACGAATAACAACCAGTACCTCTAGCAAATCCTCTGCCACCCGAAGGTGCATTGGATTGCTAAAAGCTACCTCTACTGATAGTAGACTACACACTCTAAGCTAGTTGATCCTGTCGATTGTGATTATTGAAAGAATCGATATACTTTGCCTAGAATCGATGATCTTTTCGATCAGATAAAGGGAGCTAATGTGTTCTCTAAGATTGATCTAAAATCTAGTTACCATCAATTACGCATTGCTGAAGCGGACATTCATAAAATAGCTTTCCGAACTCGTTATGGGCATTATGAATTCACAATAGTACCGTTTGGGTTAACGAATGCACCATCAGTATTCATGAGTTTGATGAATGGTGTCTTTTGTACGTACCTTGATCATTTTGTTCTTATGTTTCTCAATGATATTTTGATTTATTTGAGAAATATGAAGGAACATTAAGAGCATCTGAGATAGGTATTACAGTGTTTGAGGGATAATCAATTGTACGCAAACCTGAAGAAGTGTGACTTCTTTCAAACTGAAGTGAAATACCTTGGTCATGTGATCTTTGGAAAGGGTATTGTTGTGGATCCTTCAAAGATCCAAGCTATTGTTGATTGGCCCATGCCTACTAACGTATCCGAGGTTTGTAGTTTTATGGGTCTTGTTGGTTATTATAGATGGTTTGTTTAGGGGTTTTCTAGGATTGGTCACCCAATTACTTCTCTTTAGAGAAAAGGGAAGAAATTTGCCTGGACAGAGCAATGTCAGTTGGCTTTTCAGACACTTAAAGAAAAGTTGACGAATGCGCCTATATTGATTGTTCCTGATCCTACTAAGGATTTTGTAGTTTGTGTTGATGCATCCTTGGAGGGTTTGGGAGCAGTACTGATGCAAGATGGGCATGTGGTCGATTATGAGTCTCGTAAACTCAAAGATCATGAACTTAATTATCCCACTCATGATTTGGAACTTGCTGCAGTTGTTCATTCATTAGTTTGATGGAGGCATTTCTTATTGGGTCACCACTTCGAACTTCATACTGATCACCGTAGTCTGCAATATATTTTTACACAACCTAATTTGAACGCTAGACAAAGACGATGGATGGAGTTCTTATGTGAATATGATTTTGAGGTGATATATGTTAAGGGAAAAGAGAATGTAGTGGCAGACACTCTTAGTTGTCGTCGACATGAGATTTTTTCTATCGCTCTTGAAGTAGATTTGAGGGGTCAAATTTTAGCAGCACTTCCTACTGATAGATTGTATCAGGAGGTGAAGACGAAGATTGAATCAGGTAGACTTCTAGAGGGTCGATTCATAGGGTATTCTCTTAAACCAGATGGGTTATTGCGACATTTAGACCGTATCTATGTGCCATATTCAAAAGGTCTTCGTACATTAATTATGACTAAGGCTCATCGAGCACCGTACTCAGCTCATCCGGGTGTTAAGAAAATGCATGCGGATCTTTGATAGTTGTATTTTTGGCCTGGTATGAAACGTGATATTGTTGATTATGTATCAAGATGTCTTGAGTGCCAGAGAGTCAAAGCTGAGCATCAACATCCCGCTGGATTATTATAGCCACATCTCATTCTTGAATGGAAATGGGATATTATATTAGTTGATTTCATAGTTGGGTTACCTATATCATCCCGTCGACATGATGCCATTATGGTAACTGTTGACAGATTGACTAAGGTGGCACATTTTTCGCCAGTACGATCATCTTACAATGCTTCATCTGTAGCTAGGATATTCATGGAGGACATAGTTAGATTACATGGGATTCCTCGTAGGATTGTATCTGATAGAGATCCCGTATTTAGTTCAGCCCTATGGACTTCATTACAACATGCTCTAGGTACACAGTTGAACTTCAGTTCTGCATATCATCCTCAAACAGATGGAAAAACAGAGAGAGTTAATCAAATGCTTGAGGATATGCTTAGAATGTACGTAATGGACTAACAATCACGTTGGGAGGATTATCTGTACTTGGTAGAATTTTCTTACAATAACAGATATCAAAGTTCCATAGGTATGCCACCATTTCAGGCATTATACGGATGTCCTTGTCAAACTCCATTGAGTTGGGATCGACTTGAGGATAGAGTGTTACTTGGTCTTGAAATGCTTCGAGACATGGAGCAATAGGTTGAATGTATTAGAGAACATTTGATAGCAGCGTAGGATAGACAAAAGAAGTATGCCAATGCACATAGAGTGGACTGACAGTTTTCAGTTGGTGATAGAGTATTTCTTTGAGTGTGACCGCGAAAGAGTCCAATCCGTTATGGAAAAGGCTCTAAGCTTGCGCCTCGATTTGTTGGGCCATTTGAGATCCTAGAGAGGATTGGTCCTGTGGCGTATCGACTCGCCTTACCACCTAGTTTGTCACGTATTCATGATGTTTTTCATGTGTCTGTTCTCAGACCTTATCATCCCGACAGCTGGCTTTGGAGCCTGTGGGCATTCTTCAGCACCAGAGACTCGTTCTCAGGGGTTGAGACGTTGACCAGGTGAGGATCCAATGGGATCCTAGTCATGAGGCTTCTACTACTTGGGAGGATGCAACACACATGAGGGAGCTTTATCCCTATCTGTTCGTAACCTTTAAGGAGCAAGCCTGATCCTAGGGGGGAGGATGTAGTACCCCTCCATTTTGCTTATGTTTTCTGTTAGCATGTTTTCACTTTGATAGACCCTGGTACTTTGTTTTGATGTATTGATCGCTGACATTAGAGCGATGGTAGATTTATCTTGTGATGATACATTGTATGGTGGTAATTATTTCTGACATGCTTTATGTTAGCATAGATGATTACTTCAGATGTTATTGTTATATGTATGCTTATGGTAGATTAATTGTTATTTATTTTGTCAGTTTGATGTGATGTGTATTGGTATGGAGAATAGAGTTGCATCACTCACTCGTGAGTGCCCTGTGATTTCCGTGATTTTCTCCGCACGGTGTGTTTGAATCATGGATTATATATATATGTATCTTATTTGTCTGATTGCAAGATTGCAGGTACATGACACCAACTCCACCTGGTTTCTTAGGTCTAAGTGTGTCAAGACTCAACGGAAATGTTGATTGGGAGGTAGTAACGAGGTTTTTCCTTGTCTAGTCTCAAACCTAGTCACAGTATTTCGTTAGTTTAGGTCTGGTATTTTTAGTTGTCTTGTCTAGTTTGTTTTGATTATTTGTTATGAAAGGTTAATTTTTGTGAATATAATGTTAGATTAATGTTCTATTTAATTTAATGTTTATTTAAATTAATTTTGGATATTTTAGATAAATTTTTTATATTTATTTAATTAATTAAATTAGTTTATTTGGTTAAATAATTTAATCATTGAGATTAAAATTATTTTATTAAATAAATTAATTAATTGATTAAAGTTTCGTTTATTTGAGTGAATAGATTAAATATTCTTAAATGTTTTGTGGGAATGAAATTTTAAATATAAAAAAATAAAAAGGAAATTTGATTTTTGAATTTTTAATTCTTTAAAATGAATTGAATTCTTGATAAATGAGGGAAGAAAAGAATCCGTGAGTTGGTTAGAAGATATTTTTCTTCTTTGCCATGTGTGTTAGTTATATTTATTAGAAATGTCTTGTTGAGGATTCTCTCGGAGAAGATATTATGTGATTTGGGGAAAACAAGAAAACACTTCACGGGAAATGAACAAAACAAAGAATTGTTGGAAATATTTTTGGTGATTTCTTTTGGGTTTAATTTTAAAAGTTCTGGAAGAAGTTTTGGGCTTACTTCTGGTATAGTGTTTGCATTCTTTTGGAAAGAGGAGAATTCATAGAGGCTTTGGAAGTTGCACGCAACAGGCAAAACTTCTCTTCTATAGACAAATTCTTCAAGCTACAGGTTTTTTTCTATTTATTTAATTTATTTTCTTTTGAAAAGATTGCCTGTGTAAGAATTAGTTTTGTGCAAGTTTTGCTAATTTGTGAAATTAAAAGATTGCCTGAGGAAATAGTGTTTGATTGAAGCTTTTGTTCTTTTCGGTAATTCCTTTTGCTGAAAATGTTCTAATGAAAACTTCTCATCTTTGTGATAATTCTTGAAGCAAGATTTTATAGTAAAATCAAAGAGTAATCCGGAAGGATATTGTTAAACAATAGAAAATATTTAAACAAAACAGGAGAAATTTCTGTTACAAATTTGGGAAAATAAATCTCTGTGAGAATTGTAGAAAAGAATTTGAGAATTTAGTTTTGAGTGAAATTCTTATTTCGTATGGAAATTGAAAACCAAAAATTGAGAATTTGTGTTATTTGGTCAAAACATTCCTGTTAAAAAAAAAAATTCGTTATTAAATTTCCTCTTTCCCAGTAATCTCTCTTTCTGGTTATTGCTTTTATATATATATATATATAAAGTGAGTCTCTAAAGCCATATAAAATATTCACATAAATCTTATTTCAAAATAGGAATCACTGTACAGGCAAAATTGGTTAAAATTCAGAATTAAAATTCCGTAAAGCGGAAGTATGAAATCCGTGAATTTATGTTCATTTTTTTTAAGGGTATTTAAAATAAAATATAAATTTTTAATCATAGAGTATGTGCAGGGGGGGGGGGTGTAGGGCTACCCCCATAGCCGCCCATGAAGGGTAACGACTGTGGAGGCAGCCGGCGCTGCCCATACAGTCGGTACTTGGCAGCCACCACAACCGCGGCCGGCATGGACGGCTGTGTAACAGTCATAACCCATGAGGGCCGACTGTGAAAGCCATAAAACCCTAATAAAATCTGTGTATAGGTTTTGTATTGAGTTTAAAATTTGATTTTGCTTATTTCAATTTATTTTGTACGAATTTGTTTCATACGAAATTTGTATTATATGAACTTCGATTTATAATAAATTTTCAATTATATATATGTATATGTATATATATAATTTAGGAAATTAGTTTTAGTATTAAAATGAGATTTTATTTTAATAGGATGCATGTAAAGCATGAAATCAGCTACTTTTAAAACAATAGGATTGAAAGAGAAAATTTGGTATCTAATTTCATGTGAAATTGAGAAAATCAAAATTAGATCAATGAAACAATTTCTTTTATTGTTTGAGAATAGAACTATTATCAAGTTGATTTATTTTCATGCTATTTTCAACTGATTTAAAGTGGATTTAGTAAATCCGAAAAATTAGATGTTTATTATCCCTGATTTGCTTTAAGTTGTATTTTCTCTTTTATTGGGAAAATTGGGATTATATTAGATTACTGTTGCCCAATTTTCACCTACGGGCTCAATCAGGGGAAATTATGTTTTAAATTCGGCACGTGGATTAAATGTGGCTCCCACAAGGGTTGAGCCTAGCGTGCAGGTCTTTGGATTTCATTGGGAAGATCATACATCTAATGCTATTTCACAAGGAGGTCTATTGGAAAGCCTCACCTCAGTCAGATTTGGCATAAAATTCATCAGAGAAGAAAGTCGGCAAGACCCCCCTGTTGTCTTGCCGACTAGCAGTGCGTTCTATTTGTTTGAATACACCGGTTGCCAGGACATTTGGGTCGCCATGAGTCTTTATGTATCTCTCCGCTTAGGATGTCTCGCCGACAGTAGCTCACAAAGGTGGCGTAAGGGGGAATGATTTTCCTTTGGCATGAAGTCTCACTGATAGCGAAAGTATTGCTGAGAGGAATTGATATTGGCGTAATGTCTCACCGAAACATGAGAGTCTCATGGAAAAAAATAGGAGCTCGGGGTAACGTCTCGGCAACTAACGAAGGTCTCGATGAAAGGAGATGTCAACGGGAACAAAAGGTGGGCCTCGCTGTAATGTCTCGGTGACCGATGATGTCTCATCAAAATAGAGTGCCTTCACCAAGAAATGAGGACCTCGCTATGATGTCTCACCGACCAAGCGATGTCTCCCCGAAATGAAGTACGCTCTCGGCAAAAGAAAGGAGTTCGCCATGAAGTCTCGATGAAAGTTTTGAGCTCGATATGAGGTCTCGCTGACCAGGTAGGGTCTTGCCGAGATGAAGCGAGCTCGCCGAGAGAGTTTGACATCAGTATATCATCTGGCTGATAGGGTGATGTCTTGCTGAGGAGGTTGCACTTGCTGACAGAAGGCTTGGTCGGTGTGATGTCTCACCGACCGAAGGTGGTCTCGCCAAAGCGGAATGAATTCACCATGATGTCTCACCGACCCGATGAGGTCCTGCCGAAGAATGAAGGGTCTCGGTATAGTGTTTTTCCTTCGACATGAGGTCTTCCTGACTTGCCAATGTCTTGCCGAATGCACATGACTAGGCAATGAAATGGAGACATCGGTATGACTCCTGAGGGCTTGCCATGACCTCTGGACGATAACGTTTTTCTTGCTGATGGTTTTTTGAGGGATCGATATAACTTTTGCATTCGACATGAAGTCCCACTGACAGTCCTGAGCTATGCCGATAACTGCTAAAAGAGTGTAATTGCATCAGGGAGACACGGTAGGTGTCTCACCGATATGCGATTCAGTCTGAGTGACCTTTGATTATCTGGCGATCCCATGAAGCATCTATTCGACCAATTGGAGGAAGCTACTGGCGAGCCGTGGCAGTTTGACTGGTGAGAAGAAGATCAACAGAATGAAAGCGACGTGGATTTGCTCTGAGCTTAGGAGAATTCAAAGCGGCTCGGCAAGGAAGTTCGAGGGTGGACACGAAGGCCATGAAGTTAATATTGTGGTTGCAAAAGATCTGAAGGCTTCTTTTGGGAACGAATCTTCACCGACATGGACACAGGGATGCAATCGAAGGCAGAATTAACTTCATTAAAAGATCTAGGGGGCAGATTTTTCTAAAGGAAATTTTTTTTGTAAGCCCTAGGGGCTGACATATTTTTGTATATAAGGCATTTTTGCCTCTTTGTAAAGGAGTTCTTATGCTTTTCGAAAGTTAGTGACTTTTGCAGTCCTTTTTTAGATTAGAAAACTTATGTAACTCATTTTGAAGCATAATATACAGAGTTTACCTTGGTCACTGTTGATGTTTCAGATTACCATCTTGTTCTTGCAAAGTGTTGTGCATTTCAGGTTCATGATCAAGTTATTTTGTGAATTTCTTCTATTCCTTTATGACTTTATCCTTTGTTTTCATGCCTTCCTTTGCAAAAGTATCATTATATAAATCAAAAACTGTGTTTACATAATCACATATGGATTCTAGTCTGTGAAAAATATTTTCCTCTCTTGAAAAAGTGTGTGAATCAAACCTATTTGTGATATATTAATTCAAAGCTTACAAAATTTGATGTGTAATCTTATGGTCATTGAAAATTTTCAAGTGTAGCCTAAGTATTCCATTGCTCTTATCAGTTTGGTGTATAACCATATGTAACATTTAATTTTCATTTTTATGCATTCTCCTTCTCCCTTTTCCTTACAAAATCAGTAGTTAGGTGACACCATAGGAAGTCGGCCTTCTCCGGAGGTTGACCTCTGTTTACAAGAAACCCACATCTTTAGAGGTCTTCCCATGTTACATTGAGGTGTTGAACATCAAGTTCAACAGGGTGCAATTTCAGGTGATAACAATTACAAGTCTTCCATATAAGTTTGTTTATGTGGGAGTTGTTATTTGTTTAAATACAATCCTTTAAGTTGACTAGGGTAGTGCACATGGTTTTGTATGGTCTTTAGACACCTGGTTCTATGAACAAAATGTGATGTTCATTGTGATATATTTGGTATTATATGTTGATTTATGTGCACTTTGTTTACATTAGTTAGTGAACTTAGATTCCTTATGTTATTTTTAGGGGAGTGGCTCTTTGTGAGGGCCAGCACACAAAGTGGTGCCAGGGTAACTCATGTAGAGTTAGTAAGTCAGTGAAAACTAAAACAACACATTAGTTAGTTTAAAATCTTTAGCTAGATTAATAAACCTCACTTATAGACTTAAGGGCTAGTTCAATCTTGAGAATAAGTCGAGAAGGCCTAGAATGGAAAAGTTGATATCTTGTTGTTTTAAAAGATATTTGATACTGCAACAGTTTGCATGTGGGGCCGGGTTTCGTAAGAGGTTACCAGGGTAACCCAAGTTGGGGGCCGAAACCTAGGAAGAAACACCAAGGTAACCTATGCAACATTTTGATGACACTCCACCTAAAATAACAGTTACTTTGTGAACTTAGTATATTTGATCATTCAGTTCTGGAAGCAATGTAACCAATAAGTTAAGCTTGTACTTGTTTAGTTTGTCTATGTTTATTCTTGTGTTTAGGGTTTGTAGGTTATGTCTAGGGAACCTTTTTACTATCTCATAGCACGGGGGGTGGGCCTACGGGTACCACATGGTTGGGTGGAACGTGCACCTTACTCCGTTGGGTCCCCAGTTCTTGTTCATGGCAATGAGTACTTCTTGGATGGAGAGCTCGTATGTGGATAAACGTATTTTCTTAATTGTATCAGTGGAAACTTTTTATATGTAACACTCCTCAATTGTTAATGAGGTGAACATTTGTAATATGTAATTGTAAAAATTCTATTTGATCTACCTCATTTGGAAAATGAGTATTGTAATGTTATTTCAAATGCAATGTATGAAAGAATCTTTTATGTACATTATACCTTTATTGATGTAATTTAAATGTTATCCAATGTATGATTTTAAGTTTATGTGAATTAAATATATGCAATGTTAAATACTATTGTCATCTATGGGAATTTCAAGTAGTCTGTTGTCACGTATCTTAGGGGATGTTTGCAATTAGTTAAGTAAATGATTACACTTAAATTTTTTTTATTACACTATCGAAGACAATGCAACATTCTTTAGGTTACAAGACAAGGCATTACACCACCTCTCCCCTGGAAGTCCCTCATATCAAAATAATTTGGGATTTTGTTCAATATGAACTCATAGTATAGTTTCCTAAGGAAATATTGTGGGACTTCACAATTGTTGCACGCTAGGTAATCAAAAACCATGTACCACCTATCATAAAAAAAAGTTCTTAATCTATTGGTGGTGGCACCAATGAATAGGAAGCCTCCTTGCATAGAGGGTAAGATTTTGATTTATGTGTGGGTCAGTGAATAATGAGCTCAAATCACCTTTTTTAATTTTTAAATCCTTTACATCTTTATATGATAATTTATCTATGTAATAAGCCCTAGCCGTCTGCCTCCTATCTTTCCATCCAGTTATTTATTTGCTAATTGAATCTACATTTTTTAACATATATTTCAATGAAGTTGTCAGGGTCATTCTTTCTGCGGTTGAACCATTTGGATTGCTCAACCTACTGATTAAATCCTCAGGTTGTTTTTTGTTGTTCTCAATTTCACTCATTAAATTTTGTTGAGTGTCAGGAGGGTGTTGAGGGATTGGTGGAGGAGGTTGTTGTTGTGGTTGATTTTTTTGTTGAGGATTTTGTTGCTCTACTTGTGGAGGATTTTGAGGGTTTGCAGGTTGATTTGCATCTCCTAAAAATTCAAAAAAATAAAATCAAATACAACCTAAAACTAACAAATTCAAAACACAAAGCAAACAATCCTTACCTCTCACACCTCCTCGTCATCCTCATGATGAAATAGAAACTGTTGATGAAGATTTTTGTAAAATACCTCCTCGTAGAATGCGAGCATGAAAGATGAGGGTTTTGGCCACGGGTAAAAGAAAAAACATAGTCAAAATGCAAGAACGAATTTGTTTTACTTTTTTTTTGGTTTTAATAGGTCATAACGCGTGTGTTAGAACACGCTCATGTTATAATGCACTCACGTTATGGGATTGTTGTGGCCGAGCCTCAGGCTCGACACACCAATCCATAACATGAGCATGTTATAATGTGCTCGCATTATGAGTTTTCAAAACTTTTTTAAAAAGTTGTCCACAAATTAGCTACCCATCTTCATGCACCCGCCCCCAATACAACAATCACAACAAGAGTTGAAATCTTCGATGGAAATTATCATTCATCCTTCTATTGTGATTAATTTGGATGATGATGATGAGGTTGCTAAAATTGATGAAGAGATGCATAATGAATTGAACACATTATTTTCCTCTTCCATGAGCTTAAATGACAAATATCCTATGCAAAGTGATGAACCTGGTACTTCTCCTAGTTTGGCACTTGCCCTTGTCCCTTTGGCCAGTTGGCCACCTTCAGTATACAATGAACATGATTGGGAGGCAGATGACTTGCTCGATGGTTGACTCGCATTTTCCTTACTAGTATTTTGCATTTTATTTTTCATCTTTCTTTTTCTTTTGTGTGATGGTATGTGTGTAATGTGATCCCCCGTGATGTTTTGTTTGATGTTCTCTCTCTTTGTGACATTCCTCTATTTGTACCCTCATTCTTCTCTATGTCATGCATTGCTTTCACCTTTTTATTTGTCTTTTTCTTGTGTTTACCTTTTGGGGATGACACAAGGCATCGAGACATTCATGTCTCCTTCATATTGACCCAAAAGACTTTCTTTTCCTTTTCCTTTTCCTTTTCCTTTTCCTTTTCCTTTTCCTTTTCCTTTTATCTTTGTCTTTTTCTTGTGTTTTCCTTTTAGGGATGATGCAAGGCATCGAGACATTCATGTCTCCTTCATGCCTAATTCCAAAATCTTTTCCTTCTTTTCTTCTTTCACTTTTCTTTTTCATTTGTTCTGTGTTTCCTTTTGGGGATGATGCAAGGCATTGAGGCACCCTATGTCTCTTCCATGTTGACCCAAAAGGTTTTTCTTTGTTTTCGCTCTCTGTATGTCATTCTTCTAGTTCTATGTGTGTTTGGGGGATGATGACAGTTCCAAGCTCTCTAAAAAACATTGTAGCAAAGAACATACTGACCCCAAATCCATAGACCCCTTATGTGTTTGGTGTTTTCATTTTGGGGGAAACCCCTCTCTTTTCTTTTTCTCTCGTATGACACAACTTTACTCGAAAACATATGACTTGGCATAGGGCTTTCCAAGTTGTCTCTCATGTCTTCTTTCTTGTTTTCATTTTTCATTTGCTACTTTAAAGTAATTGTTAGAGTAAAGGTTTAAATTTAATCATGTTAATTAAATTACCTTTATCTCCTTCTTAACATTTCACCTTAGTTTGCATAATAAGACATTTAATAATTATATTAATTATTAAATGTGTTATCCTTTTAGGGTTTTGTTGATCTCCTTTCTTAAGGATTAATTTTTTATGTAATTATGCTAATTAAGTTGTTGAGAATATACAACTTTTTCAATTTCACAGAGGAAAATATCTCTTTCTCTCTTTCTCCATTTTTTCTTCCCTGTGATAGGTATTCTTGCATGCAGGTGTTCTTGGACTCTGAAGTTGGATTTGACAACTTCTACATGGTATCAGAGCACAGCCCTGCTGTAGCCTGTTTTTGTTTGAAGAATTTGGAGTTGAAAGGGTTAGATCTGGCTTTCACAGGTTTACAGGGTATTTTTGTGTGAATCTAGGTTACTCTGATTTTTAGGTGCATTTTGGGCCCAAAAGGACCTCACGGTTGGATTTAGAGTGGCCAAAAACCCATATTTTCATATATGGCTTGATCAATTTGACCATTGTTGACTGGGGAGGCAAAAAAAAATTTGCCTAGGGGCCGTACGGCCCTCAAGGGTCATTTTTCGAGGAAAAACGTGTGGAATTTTTTTTAAAAAAAATAAAAAACAAAGGTTTTTTATTTAAAATTCTGCGCTCACTGTGTAAATTTGAAGACGCCTACCGGGCCAGCCTCGGCTGGGTTACCGGACGCCGCCGCCAGCCCACCTAACCAATTCCTCGTCACGTTCTCCACCATCAGCCTTTGCTCTTACCACCTTCGTATAGCCACCGTCACCAGCTTAATTAGGGGTTTTGGATTTTAAGCCCTTGAGGGCTTTGATTTTTTTTTTCGTGTCTTTTGGAGCTTCTTTCAGTCAAATGGGCGTATCTCAGGCTTTTTAGCTCTGTTTTTCAAACGAAAAGAGGCATTGGAAAGCTGGCTCTGAGCCTGATCTGATGGTGAAGGATTTTTTTCAAAATTTTCTAGTTTGGTTGCCATTTTTCGTAGTCAAAGTCAGATGAAGCTTTTCGCACTCCCGGAGCCATAACTTTTGCATACAGACTCCGTTTTTCGAAAACGAGTAGGCGTCGAAAAGCTCTTCTCATGCTCTTTCCAGAACAGTAACTTTTTTTCATTAGAAATTTACCAGTACATAGAATTTGTTATGAAGCATTTTTTTCTTTTTCAAGCTTTTCAGCTTTAAAAATTGTACTGGGGTTTGGGTTCTCGTATTGTGGGGGGATGTTTTTTCTTGCTTTATGTATTTTCCATCAGAAAACTAGAACACCAAAACTCTCAAAAACAATCAAACCCTTCTACATCTTCTGTCTATTCTAAAAGATCACATAATAATACTAAAAAAAACAAGCAGGCATAGGTGCAGGGTTTAATGGCAGACTCTTCTTCGGTTGAGCATCTTTCCCCACACAATTATCATACCTGGAGGGCATAGATGACAAGACTTCTCATGTCCAAAGGTTTATGGTCATGTTTGGATGATGTTCAACCTCAGTTGTAATGTCAATTTGAGATCTTTCAGCACAGGAACAGAATGGATGAGGCCATGGGGTTGTTATCCTTGCATGTTTCAGACAGTCTTCTCTTTCATCTCGAGGGTTGTGCAACTCCTCGAGCTATGTGGTTGAAGTTTGAAACACTTTTTGGCACCATTAATCAGTTTCGAGCACTTCAAATTGAGGCAAAATGGACCACTTTGGTACCTGATTCCTTTCCTTCTATTGAGGATTTCCTGATGAAATTCAAATCTCTCAGATCTTTGTTACAGGGTTGTGGTAAAAAAAAATAGATACAAAGTGCATTTACCTGATTCTATCTAAGC
Source organism: Sequoia sempervirens (assembly GCA_007258455.2). Taxonomy (NCBI): domain Eukaryota; kingdom Viridiplantae; phylum Streptophyta; class Pinopsida; order Cupressales; family Cupressaceae; genus Sequoia; species Sequoia sempervirens. Next base: position 15,466 of record VDFB02067858.1, on the reverse strand, counting down.
TTCGAGGATCCTTCCAGATTTTCTCTTCTACCTTCTATTCCACCATGGATGCTTTGGGTCCACATTTTACCATGCCTTCTCTTGAGGTATTATGTGATCGATTGACATGAGAGCAGATCAAGCTCACACAGTTGGATACTCTTCCTGGATCAAAGAATAAAGCATTGGTTGCTCAGCCATCCCAAGGGAGACAAAAGCAGAAACAAAAGTCGAAGACATATTCAGTTGGTAGTGAGAGTTCCTCCAAGCCACCACCTAAAACAAATTCAAAACCACTATCCAACCTAAACAGGGTAAATCTTCTAAGTCTGGTGAGTCTTCCTCCAAGACTAAGAAGAATCCAGGTGATCCTTGTAGTTTCTGTGGCAAGGAAGGACATTCAGTTTCTAGGTGTTGGAAACGATTAGAGGCTTTAGAGGAAGCCATGCAACAACATCATATTTCCTCACCTCAGCCTCCTTCTCCATCCACGGGGAAAGGTCATGCTCTTTCTGCACAAGCCTCATCTTCAGGATCCACATGGATTATTGACTCTGGTGCTTCACACCATATCGCACACTCACAGGATTTAGTCACTACACTTGCTCATAGTGCTACTTCACAGATTGCAGTTGGTGACTCCGCACAACTTTCAGTTCAGGGTTCAGGTACTGTTTCATTGGATGGTGGTTGTCTTCAGGATGTGCTTCTGGTTCCTAAAATTTTGACAAACCTTCTATCTGTTTATCAGATTTTCCACTCTAGCTCTGGTAAGACAGCTGAGTTCTCACCACATGATGTGGTTATTCGAGACCTTCATGATCCTGACTTGGTTGTGGCTACTGGGAGTGTGGATTTTGCATCACGCTTATACAGATTTGATGGCTTTGAGAGTTTAGACACTGTTGGTTCCTCTCTTATAGCACATGCAGATTCAGTGAGCAAGCTTTGGCATGAGCGTTTTGGCCATGTCAATTACAGATATCTACAGTAGTTGAGTACTCAGGCACTTGTGATTGGGCTCCCACAGATTTCTTGTACTAATGGTGTATGTCGAGGTTGTGTTCTTGGAAAACATCATCGAGATCCTTTTCCTAAGGGTCGAGCCACTCATGCTAGGGCACCCCTAGAGTTGGTACATAGTGATCTTATGTCCTTTCCGACTCCTTCCTTTTCAGGGGCCCGCTATGTGCTCACTTTTATTGATGACTTCTCCAGATGAACATGGGTGTACTTTCTTAAGTACAAATCTGATGTCTTTGACTCATTTAGGATTTTTAAGACATTTGTGGAGAAGCAATCTGGACTTTTTATCAGGAGGATACACACAGATAATGGGGGGGAATATGTTAATCAGGCTTTTACAGATTTTTGGATTGAGCATGGTTTACAACATCAGTTTATAGTACCTTATCTGGCCTTGTTGCCAGGACCCAAGTTTTATTACTAGCATTGTAGTTACCTTGCTTTCTTGCATATGTTTGTAGCTGCACTTTTGCTCATCTTAAGGGGGGGTGTTAGAGTAAAGGTTTAAATTTAATCATATTAATTAAATTACCTTTATCTCCTTAAAATTTCACCTTAGTTTGCATAATAAGACATTTAATAATTATATTAATTATTAAATGTGTTATCCTTTTAGGGTTTTGTTGATTTCCTTTCTTAAGGATTGATATTTTATGTAATTATGCTAATTCAGTTGTTGAGAATATACAGCTTTTTCAATTTCACAGAGGAAAATATCTCTTTCTCTCTTTCTCCATTTTTTCTTCCCTGTGATAGGTATTCTTGCATGCAGGTGTTCTTGGACTCTGAAGTTGGATTTGACAACTTCTACAGTAATTGCTCACAACATGGTGTCTAGCAATTCCTTTAAAGTGGGGGCATACATTGGCATTATTCTTTTGCATTTTTCCTTTTCTTGGTTCTTAGTGTAGCCTTCTTACTCCATACGATGTGTTTTTTCACTGTGGATGACATTAGGTATGATGTCCTTCTAGAGCATGATTTATCTTAGCATATTACATTCCTCTTAGTGGTCTGATGCGACACACTACATCCCCTAAGTTGCAAATTTTCTATTCTTTGATCGGCCCACTCTTGGAGACATTAGACACAATGTTCCCTAAGTTAAAGACCTTGCATGAACTAAGCAAGACTCCTTTGAACATCCTTTGCATGTTGTATCTAGAATTTGTTATATGGCCACCTTGGATAACACACCTTGCATGCCTATGGATCCATCATGTTTGTTCATGAGCGCCAAGCATACGAAGTTTTACTTGTCTTATGAAGCTCGAAAGACCATTTCTCTTTGTGTGGTTCCTTATTAAAGTTATCAGGAGGTATAACTTTGGTATGGTTGAGCGGGAATCCCAATCTGAGGCATGAATTTCCCCATAGCCACTTGTGTGTGTGAGTGCATACCAACCATGAGTGTATGTTTCTCACCTTTTAAGACTTCTCACCTAGTGAACAACCAGAAGTTCCATCACCTTAGAGTGAGTATGCATTTTTTTGGATAAATAGCCTAGATATGATCCACATTGTGATGGACAAATAGTCGAAGCTTGATCTGATCCTTTTCTTTTTCTCTTTTTTTCATTTTTGGCAATGTATGATTGGTCTTGTCGCTGCTCTTTATATCATTTTTTTGTGTGTTCCTTTGTGCTTATGTTTGGTTTGCCATGGGGTCTTGATCCTAGGGGCTTGATCACCCCTCTTGATTGTTGTTGTCTCATCTTTCTAGCATTGGTTCATTGGAACCCCTCTTGGTGTGTGTTTGTCTACCTTAGTGTGAGTTTGAAGTAGGTTCATCCTCTCACTAAAGTGGGGGCTAAATGTAGTGTCAAAAAAAGGGTCCTTTGACATTTTTCGCACTTGTTTGGGTCTTTTTTTATGGATTTTTGCTTAATGTTTCCTTGATTTAGTGTTGTAATGTGGATAACACATTCACATTAGGTCTTGGGCCCTTGTGAACTAAAAGGATTCAAGTGGTACCTTACTTAAGTGTTGTAAAGTGTTGCAACACACTTTCACGCTTTTATAAGGTCTTGTTAATAAAATAACCTCTTTTCATCATTTACCAAGCCTTGTTTCAAAGTATTGTAAAGCGTTGTAGCATGCTTTCACACTTTTCTAAGCTTGTCATTAATAATTGGGATTTCTTATGCTTTAATTGGCCCCATTTTGCATCCACATGCCTTATTTATGTGTATTTTTTAGAATAATCTTGACAAATATCATTTAAAATATCAAAATCCCGAAACCCACCTTAAAATCCTAAGGTGGGACTCATTCACCATCATGGGTGAATGAGTCCCCTTTAACTCAAAATTCAAATTTAATTCAAAATTATGACTGGTTTTTATTCTCCAAGATGTAAGTTCAGCTTGTGATGTTGCAATTTTGAGAATTATTGCATAATTGAGTATAAATACAAGCTTCTTTCCCTCATTTTCATACCTAGCAAATTTTACAAGCATTCATGTATATAGTTCACAAGATCATTTGAGCATTCATAAGAGCATTCAAGGAATTTCAAAAGTAGATTATCAAGCATTCAAGAGCCCCTTCAAGTGTCATTCATGATGTCAAAGATTGTTTGCATCATGTTGTTTTAGAGCTAACATTTGTGATGTAGGATTGTGTGATTCAATCAAGCATTGCATTCAAGATCTATCAACATCAAGCTAGAGTTCAAGTCCACATCCATTGGATCCATTATCTACATGTTTGCAACACCTTATTGCTAGGGTTTGGTGAGTTGCAACATCATTATTTTTTCATTCATCATTCTCCATTCTATTTCATTTCATTTCAAGGGTTTAATTACCAACAAGGGGTTTGACCAAGGCAAATCCCTATTCACTAACCCCCACAACATTTTCCCCTCTTCTTATGTGTGATTTGTAGGGCTAGGTTGTAGATTTACTAAGAAGTTAAGATTGGAAAAGTGATCAAAGCAAGTCAAAGTTGGAAAAGTCCTAAGAGAAGCTTGGAGAAGATCTACAAGTTGAATTATGCAGTTTCAGATCCAAAAACCAGTCGAGAAGAGAAAAGCAAAATGAGGGCTACAAATTCCTATTTTTAATTTCCAAAAATATAGAAGTGGAATAATTCACCACTATTGGCGAATGAGTCTCGCTGCCCAAGCATGAACAAGAATTTTGCAGATCTGAGTACCCATTTGTCTGAAACCTGTTCCTACACATTTTCCAAAAAACTAGACTGATTTGCCCAGCCTGGCATATGAGTCCTAGTCAGCTTCAACATCAAAATTTCTAGTGATCCAAAGCTCCATTCCATCTCCAACAAGTACATTTTACTTGCATTCTTAGGTCATTTAGTATTGGTTTTCATATCACATTGTGTTTTCAAACGTCTTGCATTTTCCAAGTTTAAACTTTGTGGTGAACCCTCAATTGTTGTTATCCTTTCCCTAAAACTCTCTGTTTGTTAGATTTCAATCTCCTTTGCATTGAAATATCAAGGGTTTGCTCTTGAGTGAATAATGAAGTTTGATCTCTCTCCTTTTAGGTTGAAAACCCTAGAAGTGAAAGAGAGCACAAAATTTTCTTATTCAGTTAATATTTTATTAAGCATTGAGTTTAGTGATGAATCACTGAGTACATGTTTAACACAATTAAAATATGAAATTATTAATATGTTAGTTTATTCAATTTGATGCATAATTTTAAGGAATACAATATAAACTATCAAATACAATATAAAATATCAACTACAATTTGAAATATAAAATTCTTAGTAATCCTCATTTGGTTAAATTAGGGTTGTTAGGTATGCAACCTAAGGCTTTCTAAAACCCTATTATCTTAAAACCCTAGTGTAAAATTCTTGGTAATCTTCAATTGGTTAAATTAGGGTTGTTAGGTCTGCAACCTAGGGCTTTCTAAAACCCTATTATCCTACAACCCTAGTGTAAAATTTTTGGTAATCCTCAACTGGTTAAATTAGGGTTGTTAGGTTTTCAACCTAGGGATTTCTAAAACCCTATTATCCTAAAACCCTAGTGTAAAATTCTTGGTAATCCTCAACTAGTTAAATTAGGGTTTTTTAGGTCTGCAACCTAGGGATTTCTCAAACCCTATTATCCTAAAACCCTGGCATTCTTATGTTTTGTTGTTGACATCATTCACTTTTTGACTGGTCTTTAAGTTATGACTTATGGGTATCAATTTTGTGAGTCTTGCGCCCCCCTTTTCTAGGAAGTGCCCCTTTAATATCAGATATAAAATCAAAATCAAAACTTTTACTTTTCTGTAATTTTATTGTTTTATGTTCGTTATGTGGCAGAAGATAAGCGATTCCGCAAGTTCGCGAGCCCATATCAGAATGTCCTTTTCTTAATTGTAGAACTGTGAAGGACACTTTTTGACTGGTCTTTAAGTTATGACTTATGGGTATCGATGTCATGATTCTCGCATCCCCTTTTGCTAGGAAGTGCCCCTTTAGTATCAGATATAAAATCAAAATCAAAACCTTTACTTTTTTGTAATTTTATTGTTTTATATTCGTTATGTGGCAGAAGATAAAGGATTTTGCAAGTCCACAGGCCCATAGCGGAATGTCATTTTCTTGGTTGCAGAGCCATGGAAGTAAACAGTGTGACAATATTCTCATTTGGGATGTGGGAGAATTTTTTTGAACAAAAGGTACGATTGCATCCTTTTCAAGAAAATCAAGGCTTTACTCATTGAAATTTTAGATTTGTATGTCACTTTCTAGATGGATGACCCAAGTTCAAAATTGATAAATGGGTAGATGAGTGAACTACACTCATGTGAATAAGAAGTAATGTCAGATGTGATGGATGATGGCTCATAATTTGCTTCATAAGTTTTTATTTCATTTGTTTGGTCTGGCATAGTAGCAAAAATCGCAGATGTGTGTTCGTTCTATGTCAACTTGAGTTGAAATAAAAAAAATAGGTACACCCTTCTTGGAAAAATTCACCATTATTTTTCTTGAAGCTCATAATTAGGTCTACTAACTCTATTGCAAAACATTGTAGAAATCAGTTTTAAATAATTTTGGAATTATGAGTCGGCCAAACACCCAACCCTCTAGCTCTACATATCAAAGACCCTTTGAGGATGAAATTTTGGCCCAATTGTTGCGTTCCTCAAAAAACCTCAACGTCAACATAACCTCAGCCCTAATGTAGTAGAGGGGATGGTAGACATAGCTAGAAATTGCAGAGATGCTGAGCTAAAGTACTAGGATGACACAGTCACTAGGTGGGAATTTTTCCTACACTAGTATAGAAAAAGAAACCATTGTTCCCCTCTCTCCAATACATGGACCTATGAATTTGGAAAGCTGGTTGTTCCTAATGTCTTTATAATTGTGGAACTCATCAGATGCCTTGCTTCTGGGTATGATGAAAATATCAGAGTAATTATATGGAAGTGTTGTAATAGATATAACTCATCAGATGCCTTGATTTTCGGCATTGGATGGGAGTGTCGTAATGGATATGACTTGGGAGTTTATTTGTGAGGTTTTTAGACTCAACGTGGCAGAAAATAAGGTTATAGACCTTGCTTCTTTCAAAACAAAATACAAGAAAAATAGAAATAGCTTCTAAGTTAAATGGCTCCCTAGGTTTAGGCATAAAAGCTTATATGGAAATTCATTGAGAATCCCTGATATCAAACATGATCCTTTTGATGTCAAGTATTTTGAATACTATTTTAGAAGAACATATTGGGCATTATGCCAAGTTTTGGGAGAAGATGCAAGCTCAAAAATGGAGACATCTATTATGTATATGGCTATTGATATACAACAACCTTTTATATTCAATAGTGACTTTGACTATGCCAGATTTTTAGCTGAGGTTATTCACAATTTGTTGGTGAATATTAAGAGAAGGAAACATGGTAAGGAGCTAGAGGTGAATTTCATGTGATATTCTCTCCTTTTCCATATGCTTTTCTACAAAGGGAAAGATCATTTCAGTAGAGTTTTACAATTGAACATGAAAGATAAAGAGGGAAACGATCTCACAATACAATGTTGAACCCATATTTTGGACAAAAAATGTAACAAATCTAACTATATTTTTTTGAGAATTTCTTTGTAAGAAAAGTTATGGAAAGGTTGAGTCAGGGTCTACCTAGAGTTAGATTGTGCAAGGAAATTTTGGATTTCCTTAGGCCCAAAAAGAGGAGGTCGAAGTTGAGTACAACATAACTAAGGAGATTTTTACCTCAATGACAACTCAGTTGTTATTAGAATATATGAGTACCTTAAAGGCCCCCATGTGCTACCCATATATGTTTCACCCAAGTTGGAATTCATGGAAATTATGTGGCAATTGAATGATACTGATTAGTTTCATTTAGGAAAACAAAAGAAAGGGTTTTTTTCCCCCTTATATTATTGCATTTTTAGATCACTTTTACCAGAGAGGGCTTAGATAGGTTGAAAGAAATGCTTGGGGAATATAGGTTATCTCAGTTAAATGTCAAGTATTTTGACCCTTAAGGTTTCCTACCTGGGAGGTCAGGAAAAGGCTTAGAAGGTCTGATTTTTTCCATCAAGTTGATTTAAATGAAGATGTCATAAGAAATTGCAAGGATGAATCTAAGGTAAAAAATAGAAAGGCGAAACGGTTTGCATTCAACAAGGAAAAGGCTACAAGGATAAGGAATGATAAGGATTATCATGGAGCATTTTCTGATATTGTTGAATCAATTTCCAAGATGAAGGGGGTGTTAAAGAATTTTGATAGATTTATAGGTAAGGCCCCTTATCTTGGAAGAGAAACCAACAAAGTGGCATAGACTTGACCTTGCTATCAAAAGGACCTTGCCCCAAGGGCCTTTTATTAGAGAAAATGTGCAATCAGACCCACCACAGGTCACTCCCTCTCCTTCCCCTGGTCCTCAAACAATCAATGTGGATTTTGATTCTCCCCCAAGAGACAAAAGAGGAAGAAATGTTAGCAACCACCATTGTTGGTTGACAATCCCATCAATCCAGATGAAAGTGAAGATGTTCATATCACCATGGATGAAATTCAACAATATATGCAATCCCCCATACCGAGACCAAATATTGTTGGCCTTCTTCAGTAAAGGTTCGAGTTGGGAATGGCTATGGAGAGAGATAACCTCAATGATGTGAGGGAATTGGCCTATTCACAATTCATGTCTGATGATGATTTTATAAAATCTCAGGAGTTTAAAGAGTTTGTTTTGAGATCAAAGAGGGAGGAGTACCTTAAAAGACTTCAATTGGCACAAGCAGATGTTCCTAGAGAAAAGTATGATGAAATAGCTACAAGGTAAGGACAAAAAATGAATTTTGAGTGAAAAAAACATTATGCTAGATGAAGGGAGAAGAATGGTGGAAGATAGTGGATTGCTACTACTTGCTAAATGGGACATTACTTCTAAAATTATCTTTGATACTATTAGGAAATAAGAAGGAGAATTTTTCTCCATATAAGAGGAAGCAAAGATGGTATTGTCAAGATCATGATTTGACGAACATTAGGAAGCCCTTGCAATTTGGGCCCTTACCCCAACTACAATCAAGCCTACAATTTCTAATGAATCAAAGGGTAAGGGTATCAAAGGGATCTTGATTGTAAAAGGGTGGCTGACACCTCTACACTTGAAGCTATTACATTAGTGGTAGATGTTGCCAAGTTTAATGAAGCTAGTGTTCGAAGGTTGCAAGATAGACTTAATACATTGTTGAAGGAACATAATGATCTCATGGAAGCTTACAACCAACAGTAGGTATTATTGGCTTAAAAAAATACCTTCTTGAAAGTGTGTAGGAAGCAGGCTCTTCTTCTACAATCCCCCTGCTCATGTGATGATTGAAAACACAAAGCTTAAAGAAAAGATTCAAATGCTAGAAGAGAAATTGAGAATGCTTAGCAAAAGAAGAATGTGCACATTCCAACGTGCATCTTGGAGCACAGACTATCTAAAATCTTAAAAAGGCTGGAAAAAACTTGTGTGTCATACCTGAATTTGAGAAATGCCATTACCAAAGTAAGTGGGGGTCAAGAGCGTCTCAAATGTATGTTTGAACAACAAAATCCTAGATTTTCATCTTTGGAATGTATGTATAAGGGATATGCAAACATATCTAATGCCCCACCTGGTATCTATCTTACTTTTGAGATTGTTAAGATGGAACAAAATCATAAAGGGTATTTGGAAAGTATAATTGAAGTTGTATGAGCAAGAATGAACTCTTTCATAAATGTTGACAAAAGGGTTGTACCCCGCTTGCTAGAAGATAATGGGGAGTTGAAGACCCTAAAGAAATGGAAGGATAGTTTTAACATTCTAATCCCCACACTCCTCCCTTTGATTTTCAAATATGACAAACTTGATTCCTATTCATACATGATGGTTAATGTAGAAAAAAAGGTGGAAACATTTTGTAGAGAGGCCAATGCTTTACTTGATGCCAAGTATCATAAAAATTTGGAGAATTTAGAAAATCTCTTAGCTCATGACTGGGATTCTAAGGATATGTTTAAGGCATGGAATGAGAAGTATAATTTTTTACCCAGCTTGTGAGTGGATTCCATGCTTTTATTCGTATGCCTCCTGTCTGAGAATTTGGTTGTTAGAAAGTTTTGTGATGAGGTTCTTCACTTCTTTGCTTGTTTCTTCCCTTATGATATCAAAGGGAATCCTGAGCCTCATTCAAAATTTCCTAGTGTTCTAATTTTTTGATCTTTCACCTCATTCTTTGTAAGCTCTTTTTGCACAGTTTAAGCTATTTGATAACACATATAGAAAATGTTGTAATTTTTCTCTATAATAACAAAAGATGTCTCAAATACTTAAGTGTATTTCTTTAATTTTGTATATCAACCTATCTTTCTCTCTAGTATTGTATTCACTATCTTTTGACTCAAAATAATCAAGGGCTATTTATAAGTTGTCATATCACATCACGTGTTTATATTATGGATGTTGAACTGTTAGCTTTTGTTCAAGGAATGGATTAATATTCCTTACAGTTATTTATCAAAGATTGTGTCAATGGAAATGCAATAGGAATTTATAAGTAGTGTGATAGGTGTTGTTCTTTGCTTGGTTTCTCATTGTAAGGCGGTGAGGTTATAAGAAGCCATGACTATGAGTTGATCTGATGTAGGAGTATATTTCATTTTTTGGCTCAGTTGCAGATAAGGCATTGATCAAAATAATTCATAAACTATAAAAAATGATGCAAAATCACATATCAAATTCAATATCATGGAATACAATATAAAATATAAAATATCACAATTTCATGGAAAAAAATATAAAATATCATCTATAGTTTGGAATATGATTCATGGAGCGCAATATAAAATAAAATATCATGAACTGCAATTATTCACAATTTCATGGAATACAATATAAAATATCATCAACGATTTGGAATATGATTCACGAAGTACAGCATAAATACCCAAAAACTACTAATTTACTTCCATTTTCCAAATCAAGTTAGGGTCCTCAAACTGACGTTCAATTTGAGATAAAGTATGAGATTCATCTTGATTCTAAGTCTAGTCTTCATTTCTTTGCTCTGCATCTCAAATTCAACATTCATTGTGTCACTGTCATTTGTCCCACTACTAGAGCCACCACTACCAGCATTTAAAGTGTTGCACAACCCTCTACTTTCACATATGGCCTTCTAGATGTGAGTTCCCTTTCAAAAGGAAAAGTTTTGACATTATACGTAGTTCCAAACAACCTCAAGAAATTTTCCAAATTCTTGTCCAATTTTTTTCTTATCTTTGATTTCAAAAATTCCAATGAACTAAAAAATCTCTCATCCTCTACCGACCCCAATATAATTTTTTGACATAAATCAACAAGTTTGAAATATTTTGATATTGAACCACACAATATTTCACTTTGACCTAATGTCACGCCTCAAATTTTGATGTTGCTTGCATTTACTTTATGTGGAACTGATATATGAATAAATGTGTGTGGTTGAATAAATGTTATGAAATAAGTGAATGTTTATTCTAGAAAAGGTGAAATGTGATGAATATGATTTTATTCCGAAAAGATGCAATATAGGAAATGTTATTTTGGAATGATGAATTATATTGCTTCGATTTATATCTTCTTGGACACTAATCTATTAATGGGTACTTGAGTTTACATGAGTTGTAGGTTGTCAAAGACCAAAGGTGTGGTTAAGGTAGAGGTGGCTAGCTACCTAACAGGGTTAAGATGGAATGGTTTCTCTCTCACACACAAACACTTAGTAAACATATAATTGCATTTAGAACTTCATTTAGTTAATTATTTTATATTGTTTCTCACTTTATATTTTTTTATTTAATTAATTGGTGGTAAATTAAAAGTACATAGAAATAAAAGAAATAGTTTTATTTTATTTAAATAATTGACTTCATTTGAAGATTAAATGATATTTATTTATTATTTTATGGATAATTGTGTTGCATGGAAAATAAATCATGTTTTCTTTTAAAAATTAGATTTATTTGATAAATTTGAAAGAAATCTTAGAAAAGAAAGATTTTCAAAAACAAATTTGTGAGAGAGAAAACATAAGTAAATTAGAAAACTTGAAGAAAAGAAGCTAAACTTAGAAAATAAAATGCAAAAATCAAAGCAAAACAAAGATGGAAAAAAAGGGAAGATAATAAAATGGAATAATCTATTATTCTTTCAACACAGAATATTCATTCTAAAGACTAGATTCATTTTCTTTATTTTTCAATTTGCAAAATGGAAACCAAATACATATAGTAGAGTTAGGGAAAAATTAGGCAAAGTAGAAGAAGAATAGTTAAGAGAGGAGGACAAGAAGTGAACCAATAGAATAGCATTTTACCAGGTTTTTATTCATTTCCCATTATATTAAATTCAATTTGTGTGAATAAATGGATTAATCTCTATTAATTTTATGTGAAAGAATTAAATCTCCTTGTTGATACTCCGTTTGATTATGTCAATTGTAATTTATGTGTTTGTTGTTTAAATTATTTATTTTATATATGAAAATTGAAAAACCATGGTTGTGCAAGTCTGTATATTCATATTACTTTTATAACATATATCTTTATATATATATATACATATAAAGATAATATATATATATGTATGTATATATTATATTATATAAATGTGATCACATATTGAAAAGAAAATTTTCCAAATTGCATTCTTGAATTACCATGTGAAGCAAATTTGAATGGAAGATTGAGTTTTTAATTGAAAAAAATTATTAAAAAAAACTAACCAAAGGGGTTGCCATGCCTGGGGAAGGCAATGACCTCCCCACAGGCAATTCACCCTTTAGGATGGTCGTCACCCCTCCTCTTAGCCTTCGTCTAATTCATTTTCCTTAATCGTTATCCAAGCTCAAACTTGCATGGATATGTTAGTTGTTGTGATTCCCCTCTGTGATTTATTTTTGTGAATTCCTAAATTAGGCTACGATTATATATATTGTGATTCATAACTACAGATAAAAATATATGTAAACTACGATTTTCTCTATGAGGTTTGGAAGATTCGATGCTAATTCAATCTATATGGAATTCAATTCATGTGAACTTACAAAAGCTTACTCATTGTAGAATTTAACTCAACATATTCTTATCTATGTATTATCTCATGGCTATATATATATACATATACATATATATATACAAATATATATACATATACATATATCTATACATATATATACATATATATATACATATATATATACATATATATATATATATATATCCACCATTGTGTAACTGGCAGAATATACTGTTTGATCAAATATTTATTACTGTTTGTAAATAATACCTTTCTGAATATGTGTATGGGCGAGATTTAGATCATGAAATGAATATATATAACTGATTTAGAAGCACTCATTTTGAATATATAAATAAAAATCTATATTTTTAGATTAAACCATTTAAATGGGAAAATGATTATTAGATACATTGTATGCAAATGGAAAGCTACATATAATTGCTATTTTCACTTGGAAAATTAGTAAATCAATTGAATTGAGTAACTGTTGAATGCATTATTAAATGTCGACAACTTATTTTTCTTATAATAATCTCATTTCTTTGAATTTGTAATATACATGAGCATGCAAATCTATATAACGAACTTGGAGTTAAAATGTGTTTTCGAAGGAATGCAATGATTAGTGAATGTTTGATATTTAAAAAAAATTTATGAGATGGTATGTTCTTTCTATGGAATTACTTCCGGGATAGGATGTCAAATGTGAGCTCCTAAAGGTGGTAATTTACCTTTTCTAAATTACCATTTATTTATTAGTGCTTGGCCAAGCTACTATACGAGTGAAATAGATGGTTTGAAAAGCCTAGCTTTTATATTATATATGCCTCTACCACATCCTGTATGCGAGTATTATGTTATTCTAGTTTAGGAATTGCATATAGGCATCAGGCACACATCAAGAGATTCCCTCCTGCTTATATCGTTCTAGGTTGCTAGGCTCCTTGTATAGGGTTGGTGCTTTCTTCGTGTTAGGAAGAAACTTGGGGAAGTTTAGTACTTCGTGGTTGGGTAGGAAAGGCGCCTTAACCTCACTCTTGGCCTTAGCTTGCGAAAGACCAGTAGAGTCATGGCGGTTGAGGATATAGGTTCTTTTATTATATGGATATACTTCTTGTGTCATTCTCATATGGCTTGCTTATCCAATATGTAAATGTAAACTTATCTTCATGGATGTAATTATTGATGAAAAACTTATACTTATAACATTGAAACATATGTAATGTAACACCCTATTGGTGTATGAGATTGTATTTCATTATTGTAACTTTCCTTAGAGCATTTATAGATATTTTTATTTAATATATTCATATCACTTTCCTTACTTGGAATATGTTTTTCTTTTGGAGTACTATATTTAGTATGTGATTTTTCCACTCTTTACACCTAAGGTTGTTCAAATATTTATCTCACTTCCATGGGCTTCTACATGGAATCAAACTAGTCCATCATACTTCTTGCAAAATGTTTACATTCTTCTCTAAGCTTATCTCCATTTATAATTCCTTCTATTGTCTGTTTATTGTAGTTTACAATTTTTGAAAAGTGTTCGACCAAGATATTTACTTTATCATGAAAATAGATTAGGCTATCTCAGTTGCCTCAAATCCAAAATTGAGGATACACAATATCCATGGTTTCAAGTATTTCATCTCAAGGGAATCTATTATAAATCTTTGTGGAAAGAGATTTTGCAATTTCCTTCAAATTATCACTAATAGATTTAACAATGTTGTTAAAAGTTTCCTTTGTAACATGTACTTCTCTGATAGAACACTTGACTATCGTACAATGGTGCATTGGTATCTCAAATCCATGTACATTGACACATAAGTGTCTGCTTGCATTAAACTGTAAATAATTTTTCAGGATGATTCAACTCTATAATTTTTTACCAGCTTAAAAAATTTGGGCTTTTAGAAGTTAGATCTAGATATAGATGATCGAGGGCCATGCATGTCATTCTACGTAGTTTGGTATATTTATAGATATACATAGTTTTGTCTTGGGATTTCTTCACAAGATTGTTCATTTCATCTAGCATGGGGAGAAGACTAGCTAAAGTCAAGAGTGCCTCTATATCGCTTAACCTATGCAAGAGGTCAGGAGATTTTTCTACTATGTTGCGATGCTCGTACATTACTCCAATCAAGGATCAATATTCTAAAAGAACTTTTTGCACTGGTCCATCCAAGGAGATCCATCTGGTATCAACATCCTTAAGAAGCTTGTTTCCTATTGTTATTCTCTTAGCAAATTTTGAAATCATGTGAAACATTTGGGACTTCGGAAGAAGTATGCATAGAGCTCTTGAACTAGATTTTAACTTTTGATATTGTAGGATACTTGCTTACAATTCTAAATGCTAAATTCATTATGTGGGTCATGTAGTGAATTCCAAGCATGTATGGTGTACAAGTAGTTTGTAACTTTGTGCAAACAATGGTCTTGTGAACTTGCATTATTGTTGCTCCATCAGCTCCTACACACACCAACTTTTTGGAAATTGTCTTGAGTCATCCATACCTCCAATTTCATTCGAAGATTTCTTGACTAGTTCAAATAGATTTTGCTATGTTGAACTATCTTTCATTCTATGAACATAGAGAAGATGAGCTTGGCGAACATGTTGTTTTACAGTATACACATGCATACAGAACCAAGAAGTATTATCTATCGTAATAAATTCATCTAAAGATAATGTAATAAAATGTAACTCTCTTACTTTCTCCTTTAAATCTTGCTTTTCCACTGCAACAAGACAACTTTCCCATTCTCATCCAATGTGATGCAGGAGCATCCATGGCTAGGTGATGATCCTGTTTAATTTAGTTTTGTCTAATTTTTGGTGTGACAATTTTGGTGAGTTGTTAAATCATATTTTGGTTTCAAAATAATTTTCCATGAGCATTTGA